>VZQC01013734.1:1989222-2071609 GCA_009823505.1 Rhizomys pruinosus
TTTTTTTTTGTCTTTTTGAGACAGGGTCTCCCTGTAGCCCCAGCTGTCCTGGAACTCACTCTGTAGACCAGGCTGGCCTTGAACTCAAAAAGATCTCCCTGCCTCTGCCTCCCAAGTGCTAGGATTAAAGGCGTGTGCCACCACACCAGGCTCAATCTTTTTTTCATAAGTATATTAAAATATACATCAACTCACTATGTAATTTAGGAATGTAAAGTTATATTTTTTACCTGTATACAAGCTTAGGGTTAAACTGTGAATCCCTAAATATGTTTTGCAATTAACCTATAGTTTGATTTCAGACTTTGTAAATTTGCTGTACGTAAGGAGTGAAAAAAAAGCTAAGAGTAGAATCATGAACATCAAAGGCTGGGATAGATGATACCAAAGCACAGAGTTGAAGTGTTGCTTAGAGTACTGGTTAATTTTTGTGTAGCTAAAATTTTGTAGCTTTTATCAATAACTTGTCATTTCCTGTTTCTACTGTATCAATCTTTTTTCTTAAGTATATTAAAATATACATCAACTCACTATGTAATTTAGGACTGTAAAGTTGTATTTTTTACCTGTATACAATGTATGCTTTGTTATAAAAACACCATATCCTTATTCAGTACATTTTACTTGATTAGCAACAATTTCACAGCTAAGAGCTGTACTTTATGCTTTGAACAAGGCTTATAAAATAATGTGTTTTCTACTTGAAGCATATCACATCCTGAGAACCTGATGTACAACATGGTAGCCATAATGAATAATTGTATAGGGTATGCTTGAATCATTATAAGAGAGCTGATTTTAAATGATTTCACAAAAAAGAAAGATAATGGTAACAAAGTTACATAGAGACTGACTGATTCACAGACGAAGATTTTGTGACCAGAGACCTCGGAACTTACCTCTGTAATTCTTTAAGGAATAATAGTCTGATATTTGATAATGTAATGTTTAAGGAAAGTTTAGAAATCTTAACTAGCTTAAATTACAACTGTGTGTGTATAGCTTTAATGTTGTTGTTTGATTTAGAAGCATGTTCAATAAAACTTGTAATTAAAAAAAATAAAAGGACAGGTGTGGAAACAGTCTGTCCAATGGAGCATGGCAGAGATGTGGTGACTGACAGGAGTGGAGTCAACAGGACACTCAGCAAGTGTGTCTAGATCCCATGACAGGACTCAGAGTTATAGGCAGAGGGAAGGATTACTTCATGTTTCTAGGGATGGCAGGGAGGAGGGGGTGCCAACACAGACAACACCAGAACCAGGGATTTCCAGAAGCACAGACTGGCTAACTACTGACAGAACAGCCAGTGCATGGGGACCAGCAGCCAGGGCAATGATGGGCACTTGGGGCAGCTCCCCTCTGAGTCTAGTTTCTCATGGAAACAGAAAGTCATCAGCCTGGCTGGGTGAGGCTTGGGAGAGGACTTCAAGACAGGGTAAAGTAGGCAGGTGGGTGAGCACATGTGAAATGGTGCTGGGACTTCCAAGAGCCCAAGTTAGGCTCAAAGGAATGACCCTAGAACTGTGGGATTTTTCCAGCCACACCCAGGGGCAGGAAGACTGGGTTTGGGTCTCACCTTGGGCAGGGACTTGACCTAGAGAGTCAAGTGGTGAAGTGGATGCAGCTTGACAAAAATCCAGGAACTGCCCCAAATGGCTGGGAAATGCCCCAGATAGACAGGAAATACCCCAAGTGGACAGAAAATGACCGTTATGGAAGGGAGCTGCCCCCAATGGATGTGAACTGCTTCAGATGGACAGGAAGTACCCTAGATGGATGGGAAGTGCCCTAGATGGATGGGAAGTACCCTAGATGGATGAGAAATGCCCCAGATGGATGTGAAGTGCCCCAGATGGATGGGAAGTGCCCTGGATGGACAGGAAGTGCCCCAGATGGATGGGAAGCGGCCTAGATGGATGAGAAGTGCCCCAGATGGACGGGAAGTGGCCTAGATGGATGGGAAGTGCCCCAGATGGATGGGAAGTGCTCCAGATGGATGGGAAGTGCCCCAGATGGATGGGAAGTATCCCAGATGGATGAGAAGTGCCCCAGATGGATGGGAAGTGCCGCAGATGGATGGAAAGTGCTGCAGATGGATGGAAAGTGCCCCAGATGGATGGGAAGTGGCCTAGATGGATGGGAAGTGCCCCGGATGGATGGGAAGTGCCCCAGATGGATGAGAAGTGCTGCAGATGGATGGGAATTGCTGCAGATGGATGGGAAGTGCCCCAGGTGGATGAGAAGTGCTGCAGATGGATGGGAATTGCTGCAGATGGATGGGAAGTGCCCCAGGTGGATGAGAAGTGCTGCAGATGGATGGGAATTGCTGCAGATGGATGGGAAGTGCCCCAGGTGGATGAGAAGTGCTGCAGATGGATGGGAAGTGCTGCAGATGGATGGGAAGTGTTCCAGATGGATGGAAAGTGCTCCAGATGGATGGGAAGTGCCCCAGATGGATGGGAAGTGCCCCAGATGGATGGGAAGTGCCCCAGATGGATGGGAAGTGCCGCAGATGGATGGGAAGTGCCCCAGATGGATGGGAAGTGTCGCAGATGGATGGGAAGTGCTGCAGATGGATGGGAAGTGCCCTAGATGGATGGGAAGTGCCCTAGATGGATGGGAAGTTGCCTAGATGGACAAATACTGCCTAGAATACCTGAAACAGTGGGGCCAGATGAGGACACTGAGAGACTAGACACTCAAGAGGTTGGCATGCTGATTCATGCCTGTAAAGCCAACACCAGGGAGGTGGAAGCAAGAGGATTGCCACAAGCTTGAGGCTAGCCTGGACTACATAGGGAACTTGACGTATTCTAGACCACATAGTAAGTTCCAGGCCAGCCTGGGCTACATAAACTTCAGGGACTTATTCTAAGCCTGGAAATGTACTGAGGATTTATGAAGACCTATCATGTGACCACCACCACACCCAATCAGCTACTCCTCTACCCATTTCACAGGTGAGTTAAGCCCAGTCCAGGCACATAAGCCTCTTCCCAGGAGCCTGCACAAGAGCTGAGCCCCAAACTGGGACCGAGTTTCCTTGGCCAGGTTCCAGAAAACAAGTTTGTCTATTTGTCAATGACCAAGGCTGTCCTGTTTGCATTACAAAATTAATGACGAGTTCCTTGAAAGCTACAGGGCTTCATAACTAATGAATGCCAGGTCTCTCTTCCAGCATGTGTGGGGGATTCCCATCCTCAGAAGTTACTGCTGCTGCACAGAACTGGGTTATTTCCCCATAAATCCCCTTCTTAGTAGCAACAAGCATGCTGGGGTTTTGGACTCAGGCCTTATTACACCACCTGAGGAGTGAGATAATCACCCAGAATCCACTGCCTGATGTGTGCCTTATTAGTTGAGTACAAAGCAATTCAATTCAAGAAACACTTAGTGGAAGACACCATGGGAAAAAAATTGCCATCATATGAAAAGTAATCCCTGCTAATGCATTGACTGCTCTGAGGGAAATAATCCTCTTTCTGTGGGAGGCTGGTCTGGGTGACCTGTTTGGTTCTCTTCTTACTGATAGTGAGCTCATAAAAGCCAATGTAATATAGTTACCATGCAGATATTCTGAAGCAGTATCTGAATGTTCTGGAAATAGGCTTTATTTGGTGTTCAACCAAAATACTTTCCAAACAAGAATTCACTGAGCAATTACTACAGGCTATGCCATGGCTGCAGTCCAGGAATAGAGGGAGGTATGTCTTTCCCTGCCTTCCAATGACTTTCCAGTTAAGTCAGGGGTTAGAAAAATATTACATGTTTTAGAACAACAGGGTGAACCCTGAAGAACTGGGAGGCAGACTCCACATGGTGCAGTGGTCCTGTGGGTTCCACTCTGCTAGTTGCCACCTGAGGTTGACCTCCATTTGGTGGTGAGAGCCCCCAAATGCACTATTCCAAACTTCCTGCCCCCAAGTTTAGGAATACCTGAAGCCTCTCCCTTGGCTTCAGGCTAGGCTCCTCCACCCTTGGACCCAGACCTAGACTCTTGCACACAGCCCTGAAGATCTGGCAGGAAGACACCACATGGTGTGGGGGGGGGCACGGGTTCAAGCCCACCTGATTTATACCCTTATTTGGGCTCTGGAAGAGCTCCTGACTAGCCAGCTGAGAACTACTTGGTCCCTCCAATACAAAATCAGAAGTAAGAACCTGAAGCCTAGACCAACCACCCTTTCATACCTAATAAGAAGACAACGAAAGCACTTGAAGAATATAAGCAAAGTCAATCTTCAATTCAATAAAGGAATACTTGAGTTTCATGCCATAATCACAAACAAAAGAAATCCACATGTGAAAATCACAATGAAAAACAATCAAATAAAAAACCCAAATGATATGTCTGCACTAAATACTACCAGCCCTATAGAAGAGTGCTACAATGAGGACCCCCTAGATGTAATCCAGGATACAGAATTTAAAAGAACTACAATAAACATGATCAAAGAATTCAAGGAATTTAAAAAACATAAACAAATCAAAGAACTAAAAGAAGACAGGGATAAACTAAAAGAAGATAATGATAAACTTCTCACTAAATTCACAAATAAATAGAAATACTGAAGAAAACTCAGTCTGAAATGATAAAGGAAGCAAAACACTCAATAAACCCTCTGGAAAGGACAGGAGAAAGCCTCAGTAACAGAATAAAGTAGAAAATACAATATCAGGACTGGACAGTGGAAGAATTGGAACACTCAAGAAAAGATTGTGAAAATTAAAAAAAAAACACACAGGAATGGAATATTTGGGAAATGTGGGACACCATGAAAAGAACAAACCTACACATCATAGGTATTGAGGAAGGAGAAGAATCTCAGGAAAATGATACTGACCAGATCTTCAACAGTATAGTAGAAGAAAATTTACCCAAATTAAGGAAAGACATACCCATAAAAATACAAAAATTATATAGAACACCAAATAGACAGGACCAGAAAAGAAATTCTCCATGCCATATCATAGTAAAAACACTAGATGTTCAAAACAGAATATTGAAAGTGGCAAGAGAAAAAGAACAAGTCACATATAAAGGAAAGTGCATCAGAATTACAACTGAATTTTCAACGCAAAGTATGAAAGAAGAGCTTGGACCAAAGTATTCCCAGTTCTAAATGACTACAGATGCCAACCCAGAATACTTTACTGAGCAAAAATGTCTATTATATTTGAAGTAGAAAGAAAAATCTTCCATGACATGAATAGGCTGAAAGAATTCATGGCCAGAAAAACCAGTCCTTCAGAGAATACCTGAAGCAATACAAAGAACAGAAGAAAGGAAGGACTATACCCAAGTGGCAACGGAAAGTAGTTAATGAAGGTATAACTGCGGAAATAACCAAGAATGCAAACATAAACTAAAATAATGAGAAGCAATATACATCTCTCAATAATAACTTTAAATATCAATGGACTGAACTCCCCAATAAAGAGACATAGGCTAGTAGACTGGATTAAGAAACAAAATGCATCTTTTTTTGTCCACAAGAAACCCATTTCACCTTCAAGGACAGACACTACCTTAAGGGGAAAGAGTGGAAAAAGTATTCCAAGCAAGTGGCACTAAGAAGCAAGCAGGAGTTGCTATTCTAATATTGGACAAAATAGACTTCAAACTAAAACTAATCAGAAGAGATGAAGAGGGTCACTTCATTCCTATGAAAGGAACAATTTACCAAGAAGATAGCACAATCATGAATATATATGCAACAAACTCTAGTGCACTGAACTTCATAAACACAATACTACAGGACTTCAAGGCACAGATTAATACCAACACACTCATAGTAGAAGATTTCAATACCCCACTGTATCCATTAGACAGGTCAATTGGACAAAGAATAAACAGAGACACATCTAAACTGAAAAATACAATACACCAAATGGACATAAGAGACATCTAACAAATATTCTGCTGCCCAAGCACCAAAGAATATACTTTCTTTTCAGCACCCCATGGAACTTTCTCCAAAATCGACCACATACTGGGACACAGAATAAAACCTCAACAAATAAAAAAAAAATGAAATAATTCCATGCATTCGGTCAGACCACAATGCAATAAAGTTTAATATCAACGCCAGAAGAAGCCCTAGTAAATACAGGAGCTCATGAAGATTAAACAACACACTCCTGAACAATGAATGGATCAAAGGAGAAATTGAGAAAGAAATAAGTATTCCTAAGTTAAACAAAAAGGACAATACAAGAAAACAAAACCTCTGGGACGCTTCAAAAGCAGTCATAAGAGGGAAATTTATCGCTCCAAGTGCCATTAAAAAAAAGGCATAAAATGACTTAACATTCCAACTCAAGACACTTGAAAGACAATAATAAATGAAATCCAAACCCACCAGACAAGAATAAATAACAAAAATCAGAGCAGAGATTAATGAAATAGAAACAAAGAAAACAATACAAAGAATCAAGGGGTCCAAGAGCTGGTTGTTTGAAAGGATAAACAAGATAGACAGACCTTTAGCCCAGTTAACCAAAAGAAAGAAAGAGCAACTCTAAATCAATAAAATTAGAGATTAAAGCAGAAACATCACAACAGACAACAAGAAGATCCACAACATTATACAGGAATACTTTAAAAACCTATAATACTCTGCTAAATTTGTAAACCTAAAAGAAATGGATGAATATCTAAAATCATGAGACTCACCAAAGCTTAAGCAAGAAGAGAACAACAGTTTAAACAGACCCATGACATAGGAGAAAATTGAAACAATAAAAAAACCTTCCCAACTAAAAACAGTCCAGGCCCAGATGGATTTATGGCAGAATTCTACCAGACATTTAAAGAAGACATACAGCACAGTGCTCAGCAGGGTACAGACTGGGCTGTTACCTACCCAGTTTTTGGAGTACCTTCAGAATAGAAAGGGAAGAGTGAGTTAGACTTCTAATATATAACCAAAATTGAAAGCCTGAAACCTAGACAAGTCAACACTCCATAAACAAGGAGAAAACAATGAAGGGATCTGAAGGAAGCAAGCAAAGCAAACACACCAAAGAAACATTTGAGATTCGGGTCAGAATACAAAAAACAAAAAAAATAAAAAAACAACCCCACAACACACATGCTAAAAACACAACAAAAGATCAACATGGGAAAATCACAGAATAATTCCACACCAAACTCTACCAATCCTATAGAAGATTCCTGAGCCACGCTAAACAGTGAGCCAGGAGCCCAGTGGGTGCTCAGGTGGGCTGGGAAACCACGGACCCCCATGCCAGCACCTGAGACTGAGGCATGGCTCAGGGTCCAGGCAGGAGAAGCCCTAGTAAATACAGGAGCTCATGAAGATTAAACAAGACACTCCTGAACAATGGATGGATCAAAGGAGAAATTGAGAAAGAAATAAGTATTCCTAAGTTAAACAAAAAGGACAATACAAGAAAACAAAACCTCTGGGACACTTCAAAATCAGTCATAAGAGGGAAATTTATAGCTCCAAGTACCTACATTTAAAAAAAAGCAGAAAATTACTTAACATTCCAACTCAAGACACTTGAAAGACAATGATAAATGAATTCCAAACCCACCAGACAAGAATAAATAACAAAAATCAGAGCAGAGATTAATGAAATAGAAACAATGCCTCCCCGTGATTGATGGGGCAGAGCCACCCAGCCACACTAAGCAGCCATCCAGGAGCCCAGTGGGTGCTCTGGTGGGCTGGGAAGGTGCAGGACAGCACCCGGAACCTATGGACCTGCCTTAGGATTCAGGTGGGACACCATGCCCCACCTCCCATGTTATTGATGTGGGCCTGTTTGCAGTCCAAAGGGGCAAATGCCTCCCCTCATCCCCCATCCCCCCTTCCCCCTCCATCCATGCCCCCCCCTACCAAACAGTGGTGCAGAGGATCCAGTCAGCTGGTGGAGTTATGGTGCAGACAATCCAGTAGGTGTAGTGTTAGTGATTCTAGGTCCCACAGTCAAGGTAGAGGAACTGAATGGCAGGAAGCACAGTGAATGAGCAACCGATCCTCCATAATAATATTTGTGATTGGAACCAGAATCCAAACAAAAAATAAACCCACATGCCGAAGCTACAGTGAAACATGGGAAAAGCCCTTGATAAATCCACACCAAACTTGGCCAGTACTATAGAAAATCCCTACAATGAGATCCCCCTGGAAGGAAACCAAGACATGGACCTTAGAAGAACAGTCGTAGACATATTCAAAGAAATCAAAAAATATAAAGAAAAAATCAGAGAAGTAAGGGGCAAAATGAAAAACTCAGGAAGGATCTAGAAAAGAAGAATGATAAAATCTGGAAAGAACTAGAGGGGGAGAATGAGAAACTCCAAAAAGAACCAGAGGAAGAGAAACACAAACTCAAAAAGAACTAGAGGAAGAAAAACACAAACTGAAAAGAACTAGAAGAAGAGAAGCACAGACTCCGAAAAAAAACTAGAGGAAGAGAAACACAAACTCTAAAAAGAACTAGAGTGACAGAATGACAAACTTGGGGAGGAAGTGGAAACACTGAAAAGATCCCAGGCTGAAATGTAAAAAGAAACAGACCAGCGAAGCAAGGAGCTACAAGTAGAGAATGACAAGCTCCAAAAGGAAGTGGAAATACTAAAGAAATCACAGGAAGAAATGAAAAATGAAATGGAACATTCATCTAATCAACAGGAAAGGATGGGAGAAAGTCTCAGAAAGCAGAATGGATAAAGCAGAAAATAGAATATCAGACCTGCAGGATAACACGGAACAAGTAAAATGCTCAAGTGAAAATTATGAAAAAAATTTAATAACACAAGAGTGGAACAACCAGGAAATGTGGGACACTCTGAAAAGACCAAGTCCCCACATTATAGGGATAGAGGAGAAGAATCCCAAGACAATGGTATTGATCAGATCTTCAACGGATAATAGAAGAAAAATTTCACAAACTGAAAAAAGATAAACCCATACAAATACAAGAAGCACATAGAACACCAAATAGTCAAGACCAGAAAAGAAATTTCCCATGCCATATCATAGTTAAAATGCTAGATCCTCAAAACAAAGACAAAATACTGGAAGCCACAAGAGAAAAACAATAAATTACATAAAAGGCGAAACCCATCAGAAATACAGCTGACTTCTCAGTGCAAACTATGAAAGCCAGAAGAACTTGGACCAAAGTATTCCCAGTGCTAAATGACTTTAGATGCCTACCCAGATTACTATACCCAGCAAAAATGTCAATTATAGTTGAAGGAGAAAGAAAAATATTTCATGAAATAAACAAAATGAAGTAATATATGTCAAAAAAAACCTAATACTTCAGAAAATACTCAAAGCAATTCAAAGAACACAGGAAAGGAGCAACTATCCCCAAGCAGCTAAAGAGAGAAACTAATAAAAGCATGACAGCATAAATATAAACCTAGATAAAGAATTAAGTTGAAAGGAAGCAACACACAACTCTCAATAATAGCCTTAAACATTAATGGTCTCAACTCCCCAATCAAAAGACATAAACTGGGAGAAAGGATTAGGAAACAGAATCCATCTATATGTTGTCTACAAGAAACCCATCTCACCCTCAAGGACAGACACCAACTCAAAGTAAAAGGATGGAAAAAAATATCCAAGGCAAATCGTACCAAAAAGCAAGCAGGAGTTGCTGTTCTAATATCAGACAAATTAGACTTCAAAGTAAAACTAATCAGAAGAGACAAAAAGGGCCACTACATACTTATCAAAGGAAAAATTAACATGAAGATTTCACAATCACAAATATCCAATCACAAACTCCAGTGCACCGAATTTTATAAACACAATTCTACAGGACTTCAAGGCACAGATTGATCCCAGCACAGTAATAGTGGGGAATTTCAATACTCCACTGAACCCATTACATAGGTCAACTGGACAAAGAATAAACAGAGAGACATCTGAACTGAATGGTACAATACACCAAATGGACTCATAGATATTTACCAAATATTCCACCCAAACACCAGAGGACATACTTTCTACTCAGCACCCCATAGAACATTCTCCAAAACAGACCACATATGGGTACACAGAAAACACCTCTATGAATATAAAAGCATTGAAATAATTTCATGGATTTATCAGACTACAGGGCAATAAGGCTCAATACACCAGAATAAGCCCAACTAGCTACTAGAACACATGGAGACTAAACAACACAACCCTGAATAATGAATGGGTTAGGGAAGAAATAAAGAATGAAATAAAAGGATTCATGGAACTAAACAAAAAAAGATAATACAACACAACAAGACCTGTGGGATACTTTAAAAGCAGTCCTAAGTGGGAAATTTATAGCACCAAGTGCCCACATTAAACAAACAGAAGGGGCTAGAGAGATGGCTCAGTGGTTAAGAGCACCAACTGCTCTTGCAGAGGACCCGGGTTCGACTCCCAGCACCCACATGGGGGCTAAGAACCATCTTTAACTCCAGTTTCAGGGGAATTTGACCCCCTCTTCTGACCGCTGCAGCATTGCACAACACAGGTGCACCTACCTACATGCAGACAGTATACTCATACACATAAAATAATTAAATAAAATAAAACAAAATAAGCAGAAAGGGAACAAATAAATGATCTAACACTACTGCCTACCACTTGACCCAGCCATACCACTTCTGGGTATATACCCATCAGACTCTTCCTACAGCAGAGATAAATGTACAGCCATGTTTGTTGTTGCTCTCTTCACAATAGTGAAGAGCTGGAACCAACCCAGATGCCCCACAACTGATGAGTGGATACAGAAAATGTGGTACATATACACAATGGAGTACTATGCAGCGGTAAAGAAAGATGACATCATGAAATTTGCAGGTAAATGGATGGAACTAGAAGATTTTATGCTAAGTGAAGTAACATAGTCCCAGAAAAACAAAAGACAAATGGTATCCCTCATCTGTGGATGCTAGTACCAAGTACCTAGGTGTAAGACAAAATGAGCAACATTAATATTATACTCCTCATGATCTAAAGACAAATGTGCTCTCATATTGGGAATCCCTACACAGGTTCTAGAGCTGACCTAACATGTATTCTCAGACCTTGGACTTTTAGTATATTATGGAGGACATGTGTGCATCTTTTAGAGTAATATGGGATTAAAATGGAAAGAAGTGAATCAAGGAATATGCTATGGAAATAACATATAATTTGTTTCCAAAGGATTCAATGTTAATATAGGTGCAATGTAACAGGCTGGTGCAACTTAGCCTTTCTGGGTGCTTAACGACCATATCTGAAGTCCCTACCAATTTGACTGAGGGACTTGGGGACAACTTTGTTCCTTGCCCTCAGAGGTCAACCAAGTCTCAGGGGATTATATGTGGAGGCATCTCTTGAAAAGTCCTGCAGAGGTGGGTCACTATTCTTCAGGGAGGTCTTGGAGAGCCACTAATGGGACTTCAGCCAGTGTCCAGTCTATAAAGAGGAAAGTCTGCTCATCCTTCCTGGTAAAAATGTCCATTCTACCCAAATTAATATACAGATTCAATGCAATCCCAATCAAAATCCCCATGAGTTTCTTCACAGACTTGGAAAAAAAACCTTAAATTCATATGGAAAAAGAAAAAACCCTGAATAGCTAAAGCAACCCTGAGCGAAAAGTGCAATACAAGAGACTTCAAGCTATATTACAGGGCTATAATCATAAAGACAGCCTGCTACTGGCACAAAAACAGACGTGTTGAACAATGGAACAAAACTGAAGATCCAAACTTGAGCTCATACAATTTCAGCCACCTCATATTCTACAAAGGGGCAAAAAAAGCTCAATGAAGGAAGGATAGCATCTTCAGCAAATGGTGCTGGCAAAACTGGATTACCATTTGTAGAAGAACAAATTTAAATCCCTACCTCTCATCCTGTACAAAAATCAACTCCCAGTGGATCAAAGATCTCAGTGTGAAACCTGAAACCCTGAAGGTGATAGAAGAAAACTTGGCAGCAACCTACAAGACATAGGCATAGGAGAAGACTTTCTAAATCAGACAGCAGCTGCACAGGAATTAAGGTCAACAGTCGACAAATGGAACCTCATCAAACTCAAAAGCTTCTGTACAGCTAAAGCAACAACCAGGGAAGTGAAGAGAAGAGAAAACCCACAGAATGGAAGGAAACCTTCACCAGTGATACATCTGACAGAGCATTAACATCCAGAATATATGGACTACTCAAAACAACAAAGAAGAAAACAAATGACCTACTCAAAAGGTGGAGTAAAGAGCTGAACAGAGTCTTCACCAGTGAGGAATTAAAGATGGCTGAGAAACATCTTAAAAAGTGTTCAACATCATTAATAATTAAGGAAATGAAAATTAAAACCATGCTAAGATATCATCTCAATTTGATAAGACTGGCTAAGATCAAGAAAACAGAAGACACTAAATGCTGGAGAGGTTGTGGGGAAAAGGGAACACTCATCCACTGCTGGTGGGAATGTAAGCTCGTATAACCACTATGGAAAGCAGTGTGGAGAACCCTTAAAAGACTCAAAATGAGTCTACCACCTGACCCAGTCATACCGTTCCTGGGTACATACCCAAAAAACTCATCCTACCACAAAAATACATGCACATCCATGTTTATTGCAGCACTCTTCACGATATCGAAGACCTGGAATCAACCCAAATGCCCCTCAACAGATGAGTGGATAACAAAAATATGGTATATCTACACAATGGAGCTCCATTCAGAGGTTAAGAAAGATGACATCATGAACTTTGCAGGTAAATGGATGGAACTTAGCCATTATGCTAAGTGAAGTAACACAGTCCCAGAAAAACAAACAGCAAATTGTTTCCCTCATTTGTGGATGCTAACACAAAATTCCCAGTTGAAAGGCAAGCTGAACAACATTATTGTTATATTTCTTTTTATATGAAAACAACTGTGTTGTTATAATGGGAATCTTTTAAGGAGCTCTAGAACTGACCTACCACTTATTTTCAGACTGTAATTACTGTATATGGGTGGAAGGTATGTATTCATATTTTAGAATAATATAAAATTAAAGAGGAAAATGTGAATGCCTAAAATATACTCTGGAATTAACATACAGTTTATTCTCGGAGGTTGTAATTTTGATACATATGTGATAGTTATACAGGCATCTGTTGGAGCAATACAAAGGAGAGGGAACAACAACAACATAAAGACTGGGTCAAAGAACTGACTGATACAGTTAAACTCTGCCCAAAACAATAAGCCTCTGCAGTGAAAAACTTTGGAAAGATTGAGTGAAAGATGCAAGACATGTATGGGAGAAGGCATGAACTTGGGGGGGGGGGTAGAGGAGAATATGTCTAAATTGGACTGAAAGATAATGTAAGAAATACACAAATCATCAATAAAAGTATTTTTAAAAAACAAATAAAACTACTGTTAGGTCCCAGTGTGCTGGTACAGACCTTTTCTTTTTTTTTTTTTTTTTTTTTTTTTTTTTTTTTTTTTTTTTTTTTTGTTTTTTTGTCTTTTCGAGACAGGGTCTCCCTATAGCCCCAGCTGTCCTAGAACTCACAGAGATACACCTGCCTCTGCCTCCCGAGTGCTAGAATTAAAGGTGTGTGCCACCATGCCCAGTGGTGCAGACCTTTAATCTCAGCACTTGGAAGGCAGAGGCAGGTGGTTCTCACTCCATTCAAAGTTAGCCTGGTCTACACAGTCAATTCCAGGTTAGTCAGGGTTACATGGTGAGATTCTGTCTCAAAAAACAACCTAAAATATGATTTTGTGGAAGCTGAAGAGATGGCTCAGTGGATAAGAGCACTGACTGCTCTTGCAGAAGACCCAGGTTGACTCCCAGGACCACATGGTAGCTAACAAACATCTTTAACTCCAGTTCTAGGAGAATCCAATGCCTTCTACTGATCTCCATGGGCATTGCATGATATGGGTACATGTACATACATGTGGGCAATACACTCATTCATATTTTAAAAAATAAAAAAGAATAAACTATGTTTAATGATGTGAGAGATGGCTAAGTGGCTGAGTACTGGCAGCATCTGTATGAGGCAGCTCACGACCACTTGTAACTCCAGCTCCAGGGCATCTGATGCTCTCTTCTAGCCTCTGCAGGCATATGTACTCACATGCACAAACCAACACAGAGACACAAACACTAGACAATACAGCATGACCTCTGTTTTTATGGGGGTTGCTGGGGATTGAACCCAGGTCCTTGTATGTAGTAGTCAAGTGCTATACTATTGAGCTACACTCCAGCATCAGTATGCCATGCTGATACACATGTACAATACATAAGGATGTGCACATGGTTTCAAATGCTCATTTCCCTGTGTCTGGAACACTTGAGATCCTTTCTAATAGATAAGTGAAAATAAAAATAAACCTTTCTTTAAATTGCTCATTAAAACTGCATGGTGGTACCTTTTTTTAATCCCAGCCCTCAGAAGACAGAGGTAGGCAGATCTCTGCAAGTTCAAGGCCAACCAGGTCTACATAGTGAGTTCTAGGCCAGCCAGGGCTACATAGTGAGTTCTAGGCCAGCCAGGGCTACATAGTGACAGTGACATCCTGTTTCAAAAACAAAAGCAAAAATTGTTTTTAAAGCCAGTTTTTAGCTTCAAAATACTAGTTCTCAAAGTGGGATCCCTGAACCATCCCTGTCCACACCCCTTGGGCTCCTTTCACAAATGTACTCCCAGCTCCCATCCAGCCTAAAGCTGAACCTCTGGGCCAGGGAGTAAGATTGCTACATTGTACCAAGTCGGACATCATCCAGTGGCACAAGAGGTGGATGGATGAGCTTGAGTCTGGGTTTTCTTCAAAGTTTCCTGCTTAAAATCAAAACAAAGGGAAAAGCTGACAAGTGGTGCATGTCACTTAGTCTATTAGCTTCAAACACTGGGTGCTAACTCATCAACTCTGTGACAATATTAGGGGTTGGATACCATTATCTGTATCATCCAACACGGTAAGATTTAATGCTAGAGAGAAAAGGCCACTTACGCAATAACTAACCCAAGGAGAGCCTTGACTTAATCCTGGGATACTTGAACAGTTTTATACGTGTTTGTGTGTGTGTGTGTGTGTGTGTGTGTGTGTGTGTGTGTGTGTGATTTGTGTGAACAATTTTCATGGGTTTGACAACAAAAATAAGTAACATTGACCATCAAGTATCAACCCAGAAGAACATGTCAAGTTTGAGCCTGTGACTGCGGCTATTCCGAACATGGTGAGATGGCTCAGTGGGTAAAGTGTCTGCTGTGCAAGCATGAGGACCTGAGTTCATGTCCCCAGCGATCAACATAAAAGCTGGGAATGGCCAAACAAGCCTGTAGCCTCAGCAACAGCAGGCAGAGACAAGCAGATCTCAGGAGCTTGCTGACAAATCTGGCAAAAGAGCATGCTCCAGATTCATCCAGACCCTGTCTCAAGACGCAAGGTGGAACGGCAATGGAGGGAGATGCCTAAGCTGGAACTCCGGCCTCCACAGACCCCAAATAATAAGAAAAGGGCACTGAGATTAAAATCAAGTTGTCCATACAGATTCCTAGACCATTATTAGGAGTCCTATGTCCCCAGCATTGGTGCTAGAAGCCCACCCTGGTGTCACATACCCCTTCCATCTTAGACTGTGCAGCAGCACCACCACACAGTAGTCTCCAGATCTATTCTTAGGAACTAGAAGAACATCACTTGATTTGCAAGTGCCTTCCAAATGATAGGATGTCTTAAAAAACAATTTCAGCAACCATGTGAATTCAATTTAGCAGAAACAAACTGCCCCCATGTATGTCTAAGCTCTAGCCTTCCATCCGTGGGTCTCCCATATCCCTGCATACCCCCTCTTTCTTCTGAGGCCCTGCCTAATAAACACCTCTCATTGCTGGGCTTTTCTCTCTATCCCTACATACCACAAGACATACTCCATAAACCCAGAAAATAAATAAGCATAACTCCCGGAGTTAAAGCATCTTAATGGTGATGGTCACTATAAGAATATAGAGAAATAGCATCAGACATGGTAGCACATGGGAGGCAGAGGCAGGTGGATCTCTGTGAGTTCAAGGCCAGTCTGGTCTACATAGCAAGTTCCAGGACAGCTGGGGCTACAGGGAGACCCTGTCTCTAAAAGACAAAAAAAAATGGAATATATAGAAACAGATTATGTTTAGGACAATGTGAAGAAAAGGAACAGCAGGGACCCACAACAAATGCCATAAAAGAAACTTGTGCTTATACATATGGATGGGTGGGGAGGAAATAGCAGGAATAGCTGTGCTGGATGGCAGAGCCTTGGCCCAATTTGTTTAAAATGTTCCCTTATCAGCAGGTCCTAGTGGGTTATACAAGCTGACTCCTACCCACCTCTCCCTTCCCACCATACCATGTGCCCCTGCACTCCTGCTGACTTCTTTAGCCCTAACTGACCAGAGGACCTGGAAAGACATTCCTGCCATCCCAAGACCTTCTGGTAGTGTCCCTCAGGCAGGGGCAGCCTCTGTGCTACACTGACATGATCTGCAACTATAGTGTCATATGGGGATTCTAGACTACTTACAAGCTCTGTGTAACAGCCTCTCTATGCCAGCCCAGGGCACTCCAGGAACACATGACCCCAAAAGTCCTGACAATCTAATAGTTCATTCAGATAGCACTTTCCTCCCACACACACATCACACCCAAACACACCACATGCAACACATAGTTATCATACACACCATACACACTACATTCACCATACACTCACCACCTACTCACCAGACATCAACCACATACCATGCACATATCACACGTATACATATGCACCACACACTATATACCACACTCACCACACATGTACCACATATCACATACTCAGCACACTTTCATCATGCACCACTCATCACACATGTAGCACACATGCTGCACATTGCACATACTTGCCACAAATGCATAACACTCATACACACTTACTACATATACACCATACCCCCACAAGTACCACATATGCTTCTCACTCACCACACAAATTTGTCACTCACCATACAATTACAAATTCTACACATATATTCCATACCTACCACATACACACCAAACATGCAACATATACTTAACAAATATTCATCACACAGTTACCACACATACCTGCCATACTGTCACTACACATACCACATACTTATCATACACACAATATACATGAATCATATACACTCAGCCACATATACACACCATATGCTACACACCCCCTCACTATCCCACACACCTCCAACTGTATACATACCACATACACATGCACACACACACACACACACATATACACACTAAAGAGATACTCAGCCTCCCTAGATGCACATACCACATACATCAACACACATGCCTAAATACTAGTTCTCTCTTTCCCATCACCTCTGCTCCTTGACCTTCTCCCCTAGACTCAGAATTGATCAGTGTTGGTAGCATTTTCACCTTTTGTTAACACTGTGACTCTGAATGTTGTGAGAAGATGGAGAGTGACCAGGCACATAACCAGTCCTCAAGAAAATGATGCATTTAGGTGGGTGTGATGATGCACACCTTTAATCTCAACACTTGGGAGGCCTGCCTGGTTTACACGGCTAGAGCTACAGGGAGACCCTGTCTCAAACTCTCTCTCTCTCTCTCTCTCTCTCTCTCTCTCACACACACACACACACACATACACACACACACACACACACACACATACACACACACACCAATGACACTGGCTGACAGTCGCAGACAGGGCAGCAGGAAGGAGGGGTCACATTGGACACACTGGCCACCAGTATGCTCCACACTCATCCTGCCTCAGAGGTGCTCTACTCTGAACCTTTCAAAATGCAATATTTGGAAACAAGCAGGCTCTCTCAGCCCTGAGAGCAGACAGGCATGTTTAGCACATGCTATTTATAGTCTGGCCTAGTCCAGGCAAGTCTCAGATCCAGCAAGGGAAAGTTTCAAGGGTTTCCTGGCTTCTGAGCTGAGCAACTAAACATTTGCTGCTGCTGCCCCCTACAGCAGGAAGTGGGAATGTGGCTGCTGGAACACATGTCCAGCTGGTCCCACAGGCCCCCCCAAGAACCAACCCAGTCCACTGTGGGAATCTAATACTGACTATCAGGAGACACTGATATAAAGATTCCCTGAGTGAAATGCTCGGGCCAGGGCTTGTTGATAAACAGGAGTGCTCTTGCACATTACTTTTTGATAAACAACTGACACAAAGCAGAGGGAGGTGGTCCCAGAAACGTCAGCAGCTTTGAAGGTCCCCTCCCCTCAGGCTGTGTGCACCCTGAGCATGGTGGGACACAGCAGGGCACAGAAGAGCAGCCTCCTCGCTATATCCCAATGAGCTCATGGTGGCACGGGGCTGGCACCACAGTGGCTCACCTGGCTTTGGTGCTACCAGACCAGGTGTTGTTGAATTTGGGCACATTCATTTTGATGTTGTTTCAGTTCATTTTTCTTCTATATAAAAATACTTCTGAATTTGAGAATTCTGAAAAAGAAGAGAGCCATGGCGTTAATACCAATGGGCCGAGCAGTTTCCTTGGTCAACTGCCTAAGCCACAGGCTCCCTGTGGCTGGGGGAGCCTCGGGGTCCGCAAATCCATCCAGCAAGCCCAGTGGGTTGTGTAAGCCTAGGGAGGATCCTCTCCTGGAACATCACCCCAAACCTCAGGCTTCCCAGAATGAGGCATTTGGAGCAGACACTGTAGGTGTAGCTTCTCCACTCAGGCCCCAGCCCAACACCTTCTCTGCTTTACACTCAGCCCTCCGGCCTTGATGCAGGTGCTGGCACAGGATCAGCCACATCTGTAGCTGCCCCACATTCCCAGTCCCCACATCTCTACCACTGGCCTCTGGCAGTCCCCAGGACAAACCAAGTCCTTCCCTGGCAGACACCTTGTCTTCCTCTACTGTCAGCCTCTACCTAGGCCACTTACCTCTCTCCCTCTCTATCTCCTAAACTCTCCTTGCCCTGAAGCCCATGGGCTCTCAGGCTTGAATATCCCCTGGAATCACCCGGAATCCTTAGAAACAGTTTTAGATTCCAATTGCCATGAAGGGGGGTAGGAACGAAGAATGCAGGGTTTGCCAAGTTCCCAGAGAGACTGCACAGCAGACCCATATATTCCAATTAGGCCAGTCAGCCTAATTGGTGAGCCCCAGGCCAATGAGAGACCCTATATAAAAGGAGGCAGCCAGCATTCCCGAGGAAAAAAACCCATATATTCCAACATTTCTAAAATACCGAGGTTGTCAGAGCAACCCTTGACTCCTTGTTCCTCAGGCTGTAGATAATGGGGCTCAGCATGGGGGTCACCACCCCATAGAAGAGGGAGATGAGCTTGTCAGCAAGGTCCTGCTTGTCTGCCCCCAGCGGGTCCTTGGACTTGGGCTTCCCATACATGAAGGGGGTAGGAACTAGGAATGCAGGGTTTGCCAAGTTCCCAGAGAGACTGCACAGCAGACCCATATATTATTACTCTGGAATAGCTGCCCTGGATCTCAAAATCAAGGTTACACCTCAGGGAAGGCTTTGGCCACCTGCACACAGGCCAGCCTCCCTACGTACTCTCCCAGAGACCTCACTTGTTCCTTCCTCCAGTTTGTGATGTGTCTATTTCTGTGAGTCCTTGGTTAAGGCACATCTCCCACAAAGCCTTAAAGACTAGATTCCAATTCACTGACATCCCCCATGCCCACCATCATGGATCCAAAGCCAGGGTTCAGTTCAGAGTTCAAAACAACAGGTTTTCTACTCCTGAAGCCCAGGGACTCAAGACAGAGAGGCCTACTGCAGCCTCACTCCATCTTCTCCCTCATCAATCAGTGGCTTGGAGAACACCTTGGGACTCCATCCCCACCCTCCACATCCTTGCTGCAACTGCCCACCTTTCTGACTCATCAGGATAATGAGGCAGCCCTTCAAGTCACTCATATATCGCTCATCCACCTGTGTTCAAAAATATAAGGGGCTGGGGGATTGCTCAGTCAGTAAAGTGCTTGCTTTGCAAATGAGGACCGGAACTGGATGCCCTACACCTATCTGATAAAAAATTGGGCGCGGTAGGGCACATCCCAGCACTGTGGAGATGGAGCCAGGAGGATGCTAGGGCTTGCCGGCTGGCCAGTCAGCCTAATTGGTGAGCCCCAGGCCAATGAGAGACCCTATATAAAAGGAGGCAGCCAGCATTCCCGAGGAAAAAACCCAGGGTCATCCTCTGGACTCCACACACACATGCACCACCCACCCCATACATGCATAAAACAGAAACCAAAAAAACTATTCTCAGCTGGCGGATTAATCCCAGCACTTGGGAGGCAAAGGCAGGTGGATCTCTGTGAGTTCAAGGCCAGCCTGGTCTACACAGTGAGTTCTGGGTCAGCTGGGGCTACAGGGAGACCCTGTCTCAAAAAGACCCAAAAATAAAACAAACAAACAAAGAAACAAAAACCCAACTATTCTCTTTCTTTAAAATGTACATTGCCAGCTGAGTGGGGTAGTGGCCACATGTAATTCTAGCACTCAGGAAATTGAAGTAGGGTTCTGAGTTCAAGACCAGCCTGAGCCACACAGAAAGACTCTGCCCCACCTCAAATTCATAAATGCTATTAATTTCTGAAATAGGGTCCCACTGTGCAGCTCTGGCAGATCTGTAATTCACTATGTACATCAGGTTGGCCTCAAATTCATAGATCTGCCTGCCTCTGCCTCCAGAGTTCTGGGATTAAAGACATTAGTTTAATAATATTAATTTTTAATGCACAATTCCAATAAACTTCAATAAAACCATCATAGGGTCATTAACATGATCTGAAAAAAAACCTCATGTAAAACCTGCTAAAATCTAGTTTTAAATTCTGGTTTCAGTTAACTGGACATGATATCCATGTGCCTGTCCTAGTTTTGAGCCCAATGCTATAGTTACTCTGTAAGATGGTGTCACTGCCGGGAGGTAGAACTCTATGACCTCCCCTTACTTTTAAACTTCTTGTGGGTTTGGGATTTTGTCTGTTGGTTTGAGACAATGTCTCACTATGAAGTCCTGGCTGGCTTAGAACTCACTATGTAAACCAGGTTTGCCTCAAACTCACAGCAGTCCACTTGCCTCTGCCTCTAGGGTGCTGGGATTAAAGATATGTGCCACCATGCCCAACCAACTTTTTAACTTCTATATGAATTTAAAATGATTTCTAAAATTTTTTTAAGATCCAGTGTGTACTCAGACACACAGAGTAAAATTCCAATTCTTAATTGTGAGTAAAGGATCATTGGCATCTTAACAACCTGGCCGGGGACCTCTCTCCCTCAGGCCCCCTAGATACAGCATGGTGCTCCACCCTTCTGAATTGTGGCACCTGCTTTTGTTAGAGTTTTCTCCCTCCTCGTGCACCTAGCACACTCCTTTCAAGACTGAAGATACAACGACTTCCTTCATGGGGCCTCCTTAGCCTCTTTTTTTTTTTTTTTAAGGTATTCTACAATATAATGACACAGTTGTTTGCAGATAACATTGATGTTACTCAGTATGTCATACAATTAGGTAATTGGTGCATTTTGCACCAATTATCTATGTATCTATGTCCAAATTTTGAACAACCCAAGGTTCCCATAGTCCAGTTGGAGAAGCTTGTATGCATAGGCATGTTGATCAGTTAGGAGTCCAGACTATATTCCTGTAGTCTCACGATTCACCCCTATCTCTCTGCAGCCCTTATAATCTACCATGCCTCCTCTTCTGCAGTTTGTTCCCTAGGCTTTGGGAAAGGGGCACAAGTGGGTGAGAAGAAAACAGTCTAATTTCTTTGGAGTTGTCATTTTGGACTCCAGTCTGTTCAGGTTGTTTCCCTTCATGGGTTGACAGCTTTTCCAGTGATACCCTTTTTAGTCATACTAACAAAGCACAAGCTATTGGATGTACAGGCATTTAAGCAGTACCAATTATTATGTCAAGCTAAGCTGTGAGCATAGACACAGATGCTTGGATGGTATGCTAATCCGCAAACTGTGGTTTCTCTATAAAGGGTGACAAGTTCTTATTGTGGCTTATAACATCTCCTAACCACTAGAGGACATAAGCTTGTGGCATCCGCTGTGAGTTATTCCTCCAAGGAGAGAGCTAATAGCCAAATAGATTTGGGATATATATAGACACTTGGCTGCCACTGTTGCACAGTATCTCCAGGCTGTTGAGGTGTAGCTGATATTGACGGAGGAGTCTTGCTTGTCTCAGGGAGACCAATATTTTGCTGTATTGCTTTAGTGGCCTTTGGTAACGCTCTCTAGCATTTCAGAGGCCAGTTGTATGCTAGCAAGTGACGTCTCATAACATTTTTCATGCTCACACCAGGTCTTCGACAACAGGGACTTACTGCCTTTCTCCTTGCATATATCCCACTTATAGGCAAAAGGCCTTTATAATTTGGGGGGGGGGGTTTGAATCCCCTAGCCAACATCTCCTAGGCAGAATAATTCATTGCTGATGTCAGAGCTTTCCTGTAGTAATATATTTTGCTTAATTACACAACTTATAAACACTTTACTATTGAATTTGGCTCTAGATAGAGAAATATCCTTTCACAGTTCCTATGCCTATCAATCAGTTAATACGTTGTGCCTGTTTTATAGGAAATTACCACTGTAACAATTGGCTCTAGTTTACAGTTAGGGAGTGGTTTCATTACCATCATGTTTTTCTTTTTCCTATAAAGGGGAGAGGTAGGAAGGTTTCTCAGTATCTGGAAGGTAAACTTCATTAGGGCCCATTATAAACAGTTAACCCCAATAGTATTCAGAGAGATGCTCAGTGTCTGTGACTCAGGCAGTCTGAGGTTCCTCTTTCTTTAATGTTCAGATGGGTCAACCTCTCTGCTGGCATTTCCCAGTCCATCCTGCATAGCCATAAGTTGTATGTTTTCAGGCATTTAGATTGGTGATTTTTACCTGTGGGAACATAAAATTCTCCTCCCATTGTTAGTTTCAAGATCAGAAAAATTGAAAATTTATCAATAGGATTGGAACACAGAGTTTTCCATTTGTATCCCAGAAAGGATAGTACCCCACCTCCCACCTCCCTCTTTTTTTTTTAGGTTTTTATGTTTTGACCTATAGATGCCTAAGTTGTATTACACATACCCATAAACAGGAGCCAAGGCATAAGCTTTCATTAAATTTACCCAAACTGTTTCTCATTGACTGTATGGTACTTATTTGGGAAGGAAATTTAAGCTTAGTTCCTTTAAATTGTCCTACAAGTGAAAGAAAATGTTACACTGTGATGTTGTATAATTCAGAAAAATATAGAGACCAACCTTAGCCTCTTAAGCAGACTCAGTTATGCCTTAGAGTCCTGTGGTTGATCTGCTGCTTCACTAAGTAAAGAAAAGGACCAAAGGACCAGAGGCATCTACCATTCCACCCCTACACCAGGGCATGGGCAGGGAGGTGTGGATGGAGGAGGTTGGCAGGGGAGGTATGGATGGGGAGGTAGATAGGGGAGTGGGCAGGGGTGGTGTGGACAGGAGCAGTAGACAGGAAGGTGTGGATGGGGAAGTTGGCAGGGAGGTGTGGACAGGGAGGTGTGGACTGGGAGGTGAGGACTGGGAGATGTGCATGGGGAGGCTGACAGGATGGGGAGGTATATGGGAGGGTGGGCAGGGGAGCTGTGAACAGGCAGTGGACAGGGAGGTGTAGATGGGGAAGGTGAGGGCAAGGTGTGGATGGGGCAGGTATGGACTGTGGACAAGGAGATGGACCCAGGGCTGTGAATGGGGAAGTATGGATACAAAGCATGAGGGAACCTCCAGGAAAATTCCCCATCTGTCCCTCTAGTCTGACCTCAAATTTCACTGACTCTCTGCTTCCTGACTTTTCTGTTGTCACTAAGAGGCTTGAGTCGGCAAGTCCCCTCTGATAGGAGACTCAACTGGTGTTTTGGATGTAACACGATGAGCACTCCACTAACCACCCTAGGTAAGCTTCTATTAGGAACACCCAATATGGGGAGGCCCAAAAGCCTGGGCCAATTTTACCCTTGACTTTGAAACCTAACAAATTTCTGAGCAGAACAAGACAGTGACGGGTTCTACATAGCTCACCCCTGACTGTATCATCTTTAGGTATCCGAAGAAGAGGATTCTGAGACATTAATAATTTCTGGGGCTAGAGATAGCCTAGCGGTTAAGAGCGCCAACTGCTCTTGCAGAGGACCTGGGTTTGATCCCCAGCACCCACATGGTGGCTGAGAACTGTCTGTAACTCCAATTCCAGGAGAACTCCAGTTCCAGGGGAATCTGACACCCTCTTCTGACCTCCGTGGCATTGCACGACACAGGTGCACAAACCTACATGCAGACAGTACATTCATACACATAGAAAATAAATAAATAAAATTTAAAAAATAAACAATTGCCATTATTTCAGAACTTATTAAGGTAAAAATTAGCAGTGGTTAGAAACCAATATCCTGCAAATAAGCACAAAGCTGTTGGCTTTTAGATATGTTTTTAAGTTGCTTTGGGGGAATTGTCTTTGCTTTTATTTTGAGATAGGTCTTATATAGCCCAAGCTAGCCTCGAACACACTACGTAAAGAGAATGACTCTGAACTCCTAATCTGGCCTCCTAAACTGCATGCCACCACCCAGTGGCCAGTTTCCGACCTACAGCCAAATGCACCATTAGGCATGGGGCTCTCTCATGCAGTTGTTCATTTGGAGCTGATGTCACGTGGGTTAGGAGGGGAGCGCAGCACTTGACTGTATTGAAAAATTCATAAGCAACACCAAAGATTTGGGCAGCTAAATCCAACTGTCTGTGGGGAATCCTGCTCTTGTCTTTCCTACTTTTAAAAGGATGCTTGGTTCTTTGGGGGGATGTATGCACTAGAATGTCCCCTACGTGGCCTTCCAGAGGCTTCATACACACCTCATTCACTGGGCCTCATTATACTTGAATGGTAGAAAAACCAAGGATCCTGGGTTAAAATGCTCCATTATCTATGGCACAAACTTGCAAGTTGACTCTCCTCCCCATGATCCAATCTTTTTGCTTGTAAATGGAAATAACATCTCTCTGATGCCTTTATTCTTAAGCAGGAATCTAAGGTCTTATAGCTCTGTAGACTCTGAGACTGAAAGGAAAACTGTGTGTGTGATAGTCTGACTATGGAGCCTCTCATGAATCCAGTAACAATAGTAATGGGTAGGGGGCAGCAGGATGGCTCAGCAGCCACCAAGCCTTTTTGATCCCTGGGACCCACATGGTAGAAGGAGAAAACCAACTACCTCTAGTTGTTCTCTGTTGTGGCATACATGTTCCTACATGAAAAATAAATAAATATGAAAGGGCCACTGATGATCTGACTGGAGAAGGACCACAGCTCACATGCACAAAGTACCTAGCACACAGTGAGCTCTCACAAATCAGTAGCTGTTATAGCTGTTATACTTTCAGGTCCAAGAGATGTACAGAAAGATCACTCAGAAATAGGCCAATAATATCATCTCAGAGTATTAAAGGATAGTCAGGAAAACTCACTGTAGGATGGAAGTGTGGGGAATTTCAAGACAAGGAAGCGATCACCACTATGCCATTCTCAATGCCTGGGCAGGGGTTGGTACAGGGGAGGGGCTCAAGGAACCATTGCTAAGTAAATGAGTGCACAGATGACTGAAGCTGACACAGGGGACAGGGTAATCCCACTTATAAAGTCACAGTGGGTGTGGGGTATTTTTTTCAGAAGGTATTGCTGGAAACTGCTATTACTCAGAGTTCTTTCATTTCAAATATTCAGCTATTCTCTTCCTGAACATTAAAGACAGGGAACCCTCATCAGCTACTTCTGAACTAGGCCTTTCTCAGCCTTGACTGGTGAACCCCAACAGAAATAGTCCATCTAGCTACTAGAAAATATGTGTTTTCCCAAAGAAACTAAAAGGTCTTATTCTTCTGGATAAAATAAATACAACTTCTTTCTTTTTTCAGGAATGGGAAAATGAACATGGGCCTCGCGCTATGCCAGTGCTCTACCACTGAGCTATATTCTCAGTCTCCACTTTTCTTTCTAAGTCTCTCTTTCCTTGAGTTGACAAGGAGCTCATGGCTAATAGCCCAATTTCGCTAATAGATACCTGAATATTCTTTCCTCTTCATGTGACTTTCCTGTTTATACTAGTTTGCCTTCTGTTGCTGTGATAAAACACTGACCAAAAGCAGCTTGGAAGAGGAAAGGGCTTATCTGGCTTACACTTCAGGTCACAGTTTATCACTGAGGGAAGTCAAGGCAGGAACTGAAGCAGAAACAATGGGGCAATGTTGCTCGCTGGCTCATGCCCAGCTACTGTTCTTACATAGCCCAGGCCCACCTGCCAAGAGAATGATGCCCCACAGCAGTTGACAATCAAAGTGATCCCCACAGACATGCCCAAAGGCCAGTCCAATCTGAGAAATCACTCACTCAAGATGGCCTTCTCAGGTGACTCTCAGCTGTGTCAGGTTGATGGTTAAAGCTTACTGTATTTTTGATGACCTTGATTTGCCTGCTTCATCTTATCACATGGTATATGTTCTTACATGTCTCACTGCCAGGACTTCCAAGTATGTAACTAGTGGAGAGTGACCATCAAGAACACAGATTCTGCTATCAGACAGTACACATTCTGCCACTGACCACTCTTGTAAATTCCCTGTACTGATAAAAACTGACAGCAGTAATTGTACTTTTTGTATAGCAGGTTCTGAGGACTAAATTTCAAAAGCCATGTGAGGGCCAACAGATGGCTCAGTGGGTAAAGGCACCTATATCCAAGCCTGATGACTTGCGCTTGCTCTCCAAGACTCACTGAGTGGAAGGAGAGAACTCATTCCTGCAAGCTGTCCTCTGACATCCACACACTGCAGCATTTGCAAACACACACACACACACACACACACACACACACACACACACGCCACCGCGCGCATGCTAAATGAATCTAATAAAAAGGTGTTTAAAAGCATGTGACAAGATCTCCTGAGCCCAGCGGAAGGTGCCGGGGCACGGGCTGAAGAGCGCCACCCCCCCAACTGAGATTACGAAGAAGCATCTGAAGGAGGCAAGAAAAGCAAGCCTTCAACACTGTGAAGAGGCATTTAGGACTCACATTGGAATACAGGCAAGGAGAAGCCCATATGCCAGGATCATGAAGAAGAGACTACACTGGAAAGGGGAAGGATAATCCCACGCCAAGCTTTACCAACCCTATGGAAGACTCCTGCAGTGGGATCCCTCTGGGGATGCCCCAGGACACAGACATCAGAAACACAATCGGGAACATACTTAAAGAACTACAAGATCATAAAGAACAAATTAAAGATCTAAGAAAAGAGAATGAGGAACTCAAGAAGGACAGAAAAGAAATAGCCCACTCAATAGATGGAGCAAAGAACTGAACAGAGACTTCACAAGTGAGGATTAGAGATGTCTGAGAAACACCTCAAGAACTGTTCAACATCATTAATCATTAAGGAAATGCAATGAAAACCACTTTAAAGATATCATCTTACTCCAATAAGACTGGCTAGGATCAAGAAAACAAATGATACCAAGTGCTGGAGAGGTTGTGGGGAAAGGAGAAACACTCATCCACTGCTGGTGGGAATGTAAACTCGTACAGCCACTATGGAAGCACATTGTGGAGAACCTTGGAAAACTTGGAATGAACTTGCCACCCGACCCAGCCATACCACTCCTGGGCATGTACCCCAAGACTACGCACCACAAGAGATACATGCACGGCCTGTTTATTGCAGCTCTCTTCTCACAATAGCAAGAGCTGGAACCAACCTAAATGCCCCTCAACTGACAAGTGGATAGAGAAAATGTGGTACATCTACACAATGGAGTTCTATGCAGCAGTAAAGAAAGACGACATCATGAGCTTTGCAGGAAAATGGCTGGAGCTAGAGGACATCATCCTGAGTGAAGTAACACAGTCCCAGAAAAACAAACGACGAATGGTATTCCTCATCTGTGGATGCTAGTGCCAATTACCCAGTGTAAGTATTTCTTGTCTAGGGCCCCCTGACTTTTGTACAAAGCAGTTTTGGAGTGATGCATATTGGAAACAACNAACAACAACAACAACAGAAAAGACTGCATCAAAGAACTGACTGAAACAGTGAACTTCTGCTCAAAATAGTCAACTTCCCCATGGACAATATTGAGAAAGACTAAGAGATGAAAAGCATGTTTGGCAGAATGCATGAGCTCTGGCGGGGTGGGGGAATGGGCGGGAACACGGGCCTAGATTTGTTAAAAATAAATAAATAAAAAATAAAAGCATGTGACACCGTAAAGTATGCCTGAAGTAAGTGTTCACTGAGCATCAGCCAGTAGGAGCAGCAATAAAACCAAAAATGAAGAGTAAAAAAAAAACCAAAACAGCAAATGGCACCTGAAACAAAACAAAACAAACAGCAGTGAGAGGTTGAACTCAAAGATAAGCAAAGTGGAGATAAAGCCTGTCAGCACCGGAGGAGCTGTGTCAGCACCGGAGGAGCCGTATCAGTCACAGGCCAGGCCACAGGTTTCCCACATCATCTCTTCCCCTCACGTTCTCTTCCTTATGCTGAGAGTGTCCTAGAGAATACTGTCAAAAGTGAATTCATACTTAAATATGACACTACAAGAACCCAACCTTTATCATCCTATGGACCCACAAGGTAATTTTAGATAAGTAGACTTTAAGAAAAGATCACTTGTAGCATTTAAAGGAAGATGACCGTTGGCTCTTTTCTCATCATTTCCTCCTATGCAGCCTGCCGTCTTTTCTGTCAGTCTGGCAGAGGAAACAACATTAGGAAACCCTCCTGCGGTCCCTGCATCTAGGAGTTTGAAACACTTGCTCCCATACACCTGTGAAGCAGTTTTACTTAAAGCAATCACCTAGCTAGTACCCTATTCCGGGGCTGAGCAGGTACCAGAGCCGGTTCTCTTTTGGGGCACAGCATGGATGCTTGATGTCTGTACAAAGGAAAGAAGTGGGTGACTAGAAAGGAGCAGGGGAAAAAGCAGAGGAAACCGAAGGGCAAAATATCTATTAGATAAGCCTTGTGTGTGTGTGTGATGGTGGTGGTTTTTGTTCTTTCTTTTTTGCTTGTTTTGAGATAGGGTCTCCTTGGAACTCACTATGCAGACCAGACTGGCCTCAGTCTCACAGAGATCTTCCTGTCTCTGCCTCTGGAATGCTGGAATTATAAAAGTGTGGGGCACTATGCCCAGCCCTCTCGTTTGGTTTTGAGACAGTTACAGTATGTAGTCCAAGGTGAGCTCAAACTTGAGCTGTCTCCAGGCCTCTCAAATGCTAGGGTTACAAGTGTGTACCAGAGGGCTGGAGAGATGGCCTAGCGGTTAAGAGCGCCGACCGCTCTTACAGAGGACCCGGGTTCGATTCCCAGCACCCACATGGCGGCCAAGAGCCATCTGAAAATCCAATTCCAGGAGAACTCCAGCTCCAGGGGAATCTGACACCGTCTTCTGACCTCCGCGGCATTGCACGACACGGGTGCACAGACCTGCATGCAGACAGTACATTGATACACATACATCACTCTCCTGTTCCTGACTGGCTGTGCTGTGACCAGCTGCCTCAAGTGTCTTCCCCACAGTGATGGACTGCATCTTTGAACTATGAGCCAAAGAAAACCCTCTCCCTAATATTGCTTTTGTCTGGGTGTTCTATTATAGCAAAAGGAAAAACTGTATTAACAATTAACTACTAAGTTCTAGGCCCAGCTGGTCTGCATAGTAAGTTCCTGGTGTATGTATGTGTGTATGACCATGTGTGTCTGCACATGTGTGCAAATGCTGGTAGAGACTAGTAGATATCAAATCACACTGGAGCTGGAGTTACAGGCAGTTTGTGGAGCTGCCTAACATGGGTGCTGGAAGACAAGATCCAGTGCTCTTAAAGAGCAGCAACTGCTCTAACTGCTGAGCCTCTCTCCAATCTGGGATTTGTTGTTTTAAATGAATTAATTTTTAGTTTAATTTCCTAAAATAGTAGATATAACCAACATAAAAATTATTGGATATCCTTATGCTTTTTAAGAGTTTAAAAAGATCTTTGGGGAGCTAGGGCAGAGGAGAGTGGTCCTGAGATTTTAAACTCAATAAGGGCATATTGTGTGGGGGCTTTGAATGAGTGGTTTTTACTTGGAAACTGGACTTGCAGATGAGTCCTTTCCTAACTCTAGGAACTGGCCAACCCTGGTAGGGGTGGTTGTGCCTGTGTTAGCCCACAATGCCAATGTCAACATATTGAGAAATATAGAAAAAGAAAATAAGGAACGTGAACACCTGTGCTGACAGACACTAGAGTTGTTCCACTTTGGGGCTATAACCAATAATGTTGCTGTGGACACTGTCATGTGAACATGTAGTGGTTTGAATGAGAATGTCCTCCATAGGCTCAAATATTTGAACCCCTGCCCCCAGTTGGTGGCACTGTTTGTAGAGCTTTAGGAGGGAGTGTGGCCTTGCTGGAGGAAGCATGTCACTGGAGGTAGGCTTTGAGAGTTCATAGTCTCACCCATTCCAGTTCTGTTCTCTCTGCTTCCTGCTTGCTTGAGATGTGAGTCTTCCGCTTTCTGCTGCAGCTGCCTCCTGCCACACCTCCCTCCATGTGGACTCTTACCCCCTCTGGAACAGTAAGCACACTAAACTCTCTCATGTTCCTCACGTCACGGTGTTTCATCGAGCAACAGAAAAGTATCTGATGCAACACCTCAGGGTGCTTTCAGTTCCTTTTGTTAGAGGAGAGACTACCAGACTCAATCCAGATTGAAATCAGCGACATTTATTGAAACAATTCTGTTTGGCAAGATCGTTTTCCTTTCCAATCTGAAGTTTCTGCAAGGGGTGAGGTGGGGACTGTGAAAAACCACTGGGCAAAACAACCTCACGGCTGCCTTGTACTTCTGACCCACCTAGAAAATGTCAGGGTACCTTTGGCAGTATAAGCCAAACTAGCAGTTAATCATGTCTATACTTATGTTTTATCAAAGTTGGAGCAAGCAGATGGTCAAGCAGAAGCATATTTCAAGGAAGGGGTCAGGGCTCCTGAATTTGCTTTGCAACCTTGAGTAAGATTTTGTATAAATGGGGTACTTTAGCCATCACACTCTGAAGCTACAGAGGGTGGATCTGCTGGATTGTGTAATTCTAAATCCTGTTCTTTTCAGAATTGTTGAACTGCTCTCACACGAGCTGCACCACCTGACATTCTCACCATTGGTGTGTGAGCATTCCAGTCTCTCCACATCCCTAACCCATGTTCTACATTGTTTGGCTTTGAGCTTTAGTTAATATGAGGTAGTTTTTCATTGTGGTTTTGACTTACATTTTGACCCATGTGCCTTTTGGCCATTGTAGCAGGGCACAAAATCAACATACAGAAATCAGTAGTTGGGACTGGAGAAGTGGCTCAGCAGTTAAGAGCACTGGCTACTCTTGCCAGAGGACCCAGGTTCAATTCCCAGCATCCACACAGCTGGACAATTATTCTTAACTCCAGTTCCAGGGGATCTGATGCTCTCTTCTGGCCTCCTGGGGCTTTGCATGATACAGATGCGCTTACATTCATACAGGCAAAACACTTTCACACATAAAATAATAATAAAAATGAATAAACCAAAACCAGTAGCCTTCCTACATATCAATAATGAACATGCTGATAAAGATAGTAGGAGAAAGTATTCCATTCATGGTGGCTATAAACACCTTGGCTCTGGGAAGCTGCAGCCATGATGGAAGTTTGAAAGTTGAGCCACTCTGAGGCTGGCCCAGGGCAGGCTATGGAGATGAGAGAGCTGGCAGGCAACCAGCAGAAACAGAGGGCAGCGGGCACAGAGGGAAGTGGCTCAGGCCTCGCCTCCTCCTCCTCTGATCTAACCAGACAGCCTCGTCCTCCACTTGGGAGAGGGAAGGTGGAAGCTGAGGGTTCTGGCAGGAGTCGCTGGAGGAGGTAGCAGCTCCAATGACCATCTTCTCTCTTCCTACTACCTTGGCCTGCAGCCATCCAGGGCACAGCCTTCCAGTGCACAGTCACAGCAGAGCTAGGACATCCACAACCACCCAGTCCAGAACCATTTCCATCCTGCAGAAGACCCACAACCAGCAGCTTTGACCATCTCTCTCCTTTTTCTTTAGCCACAGGCTCCCAGACATGACAACCACCATCAAAAAGATCATTAGCAGAAACAAAATAAGGTATCAAGAGGATGGATTCGAACTAGCCTTGTCTATATTTATCCAAACATTATTGCATGGGATTCTGCAGAAAGACTTGATGGTGTATACAGGAATAATATCGATGATATAGTAGGGTTTTGACAACACATAAAAACCATTACAATCTGTGTGCTGAAAGACAACTCAAAATTTTTTAGCTTTTAAAAATGTTAATCAATAATTTTTTAAATTTATTTTTTTCAATAAAATATTTTTTATTACTTCAATATATTATACACAATAAATATAACATCATAGATATACAAACGTACCTACACCTATCACCTGAGTTGGAGGATTTTCTTTTTTTTTTGCTAAAAGACATCATGTTTTCCTTAAGGAGAGTGACAACTCCAAATTTAACTGTGATTACACAGTATCCTTTTGAAGACCATAACCCACCACAGCTGGAACTTACCAAGCCCTTTTGTGAAGCTCTTGACCAGTGGCTGAGCGAAGATGACAATCATTTGCAGCAATTCACTGTAAAGCTGGAAAGGGATGGATTGGTGTAATGATTTGTGCATATTTATTGCATAGGGCAAATTTTTAAATGCACAAGAGGTCCTAGATTTCTATGAAGAAGTAAGGACCAGAGACTAAAAGGGAGTAACTATTCCAAGTCAGAGGCACTATGTGTATTACTGTAGCTACCTGTTAAAGAATCATCTGGATGATAGATCAGTGGCACTGTTGTTTCACAAGGTGATGTTTGAGACTATTCCAATGTTCAGTGGGGGAACTTGTTACCCTCAGTTTGTGGTCTGCCAGCTAAAGGTGAAGATACATTCCTCCAAGTCAGGACCCACACAACAGGAAGACAAGTTCATGTACTTTGAGTTCCCTCAGCTGTTGCCTGTGTGTGGTGACATCAAAGTAGAGTTCTTCCACAAACAGAACAAGATGCTAAAAAAGGACAAAATGTTCCAGTTATGGGTAAACACGTTCTTCATACCAGGACCAGAGAAACCTCAGAAAAAGTGAAAATGGAAGTGTCTGGCATCAGGAAATGGACAGCATCTGCAGTATAGAACGTGCAGATGATAGGAGTATCTAATGCTTGCCTTAACAAAACACGATCTCGACAAAGCAAATAAGGACAAAGCCAATTGACATTTTTCTCCAAATTTGAAGGTGAAACTACTTGAGAGGAGCCATCAAATCCAGAGGCTAGCAGTTCTGATATGCCAGATGTTAGTGACAATGAACCTGATCATTATAGATATTCTGAAACCACTGACTCTGATCCAGAGGATGAACCTTTTGATGAAGATCAGCATTCATAAATTACAAAAGTCTGGGTGTTCTTTATCAAGAGGGACAAAATACTGTGTTAAAAAAAAACTTGACAAACTGAAATGACTTTTTTTTTAGTGGAAAGAGGACATTGTGTCAAATTACCAGTTATATGAACAATTCTCTCTTTCCTGACCAACTTGTTTTACTATACATCCACAGGGTTTTGACACTTGTTCCAGTTGAAAAAGTTGTGTGCCTGTGTATGTATATCCTTTTTGTGTCAAAAGGGCATTTAAAATTCCATTAGGATAAATAAAGAAGGCACTTTCCCATTTTATTCCAATACCTTGGGTGTTTGGAGAATGGCTCAGCAGTTAAGAGCTGGCTGCTTTTGCAGAGGACCTGGGTTCAATTTCTAGCACCCACATGCTGGCTAACAATGTAACTCCAGTTCCAGGGGATATGATGCCCTCCTCTGACCTCCATGGACAATGCAATCATGGGTGCAGCTGCACATATGAGGCAATACACTCAAACACATAAAAGATAAATACTTTTGGGGTCTTTTTGAGATGGGTCTCCCTTTTTATCCCAGCTGGCCTGGAGGTTGCTGTGTAGACCAGGCTGGCTGAACTCACAGAGATCTGCTGCCTCTGCCTCCCAAGTGCTGGTGATTAAAGGCATGTGCACCACTTTCAGCAATAAATACTTTTTAAAAATACCTTGGGGGCTGGAGAAATAGCCTAGCGGTTAAGAGCACGACTGCTCTTGCAGGGACCTGGGTTCGTTCCAGCACCCACATGGCGGCTAAGAACCATCTGTAACTCCAATTCCAGGAGAACTTCAGTTCCAGGGAATCCGAGACCTCTTCTGACCTCCACGGCATTGACAACATGGGTGCACAGACCTACATGCAGACAGTACATTCATACACATACAAAAATAATAAATAAAAATAAAAATAATACCTTGGAATAAACTTAACCAAGGAGGTAAAAAACCAATGAAAAATTTTAAATAACTGAAGGATATAGAAGAAGACACTGGAATATGGAAGATTTCCACACTTGAGGACAGGCAGAATCAATACTGTGTGGCAGTGTCTATGTACCAAAAGAAAATGTACAGATTCAGTGCCAGTTCTCAGATTCCAATAACATTATGTATGCACACACACAGAAGAGAGTGTGTGTCAGAGAGAAGGCGGGGGCTAAAACATCCTGAGCAAAACCCCCACAATACCAGAGGTATCACTATACCTGGATTTCGAGATATGCTATAGAGCCATAGTAAAAAAAACTGGTACTAGCACAACATTCTCTACCACTGTGCTACACTCTCAAGATAACTGTGGTTAATCTCTTTTCCTGTGGTGCTGAGGATCAACCAGGACTTCCGACCTGCTAGCAAGCTTTCTGCCATTGAGCTATATCCCCAGCTCTATATTATGAAACAGGGTCTCACCACATTGACCAGGTTTGCCTTAAACTCACTCTTGTAGCCCAGGCACATCTTGAACTTGTAATCTTGCATCAGTGTCCCAAGTAGCTGAGATTACAGGACTGTGCAATCAGGCCTGGGTTAATTTTTAAATGAAACTTCATCCATTGATATGTGTTTGTAAGGACAAAAAAAAAAAGAATAAAGGCTTGGTCCTTGCTTCAGTTTCCAGCCTCTGAAGAAGGTCTTAGGACATAAACCTAGAGGTTTGATCCTGTGATTTTAGTTTTTTTCCCCCTTTGAATTGTTTTTCCCCTCTTTGCTCCAAAGTGTTTTCCTGCATTGGAAATTTTGAAGCATATATTATTCCAAGAATCTCAGCTCAGCTCACCTGCAGTGCAGGCATGTGAGCAGCTTCCTCACAGTCCTGTACACCTGAGACACAGCCAGAGGGACCAGCTTGCCGCTGTCAGTCTGTGAAGGTGACAGTGGAGACTGTGCCTTTGTGTTGAAGAGGAGCAGAGGAGCTAAAGGAGGCCCTGAGGAGCCTTGGGCTGCTGTCCAGCACAGCAGTTAACACAGGTGGTCAGAAAAGTGCTCGCCATGAGAATGCATGGAGCTGAAGAAACTGCCGGGAGACCTGCCTTCTGACCTTTAAGTAACCACAAAAATGGAGACAAGATTCTCCTCTGCTGTCCTTAGGAGAAAAGCAGCTAAATACAAACAAATCATGCATAGGTAGCTCTCTTGGAAAAGCTACTGCAGTTGTTGTAACAAGGATAAAAATCCACTGATCGTTCTCCTGAACAAGATTCCATAAAGTAATGCCCTGGGATTTCAAGTTTTAATGTCTCCTGCCCTCCAAACACTGCCCTGGAGCTGTCACTGCAGAAATGCACTGACCCATGGGGGGGGGGGAGCGGGGGCAGTCTTAAACCGGAAACCTCAGGACAATTCACAAAGTGTTTTCTGTTGACATTCCAGGGAGTGTTATGACAAGAAGAAAGATTCTGCCTCTGCAATTCGCTGGTTGTGTGAATCACAGGCCCTGCATTCTGGTCCAAGAACCACGATGTTCCAGGCTGCTGGGCGGGCGTTGGAAAGCGCTGGTGATCATCCCCTCAAGGGGGAGAGCTAGGGTCCTCCGCGCTCGCGGGGTGCGGAGATGCAAGGGGCACGTGGCCGTCCATCTTCCCCACTCACCCTTCGGCTGCAAACCGCCCCGCGATCCCACCCCGGGCCTCGCGCCTCTGCCCGCGCGCCGCCACCCTAATCTCTCGTGAGGCCGCGAGGCGAGGCCCGCGCCGCCTTACCAGGCCTAGGCTAGGCTTCCAACTGGCAGCCCACAGCTTCTCTCAGAGAGCTGCAGAGGCCTCGCGCCAGTCACGTCTCCAGGACGCTGTTGCCCCAGTGACCGATGCGCCTGAGGATTGGACTACGCATCCTCAGACCTGGCAAGAAGCCGAGCTGCGATTTGTCGAGAGGAGACCGGAATTGGAGGAGGAAGGGGGTGGAGTTAGATAGAGCAATTAGACCGACAGGTGTAATCCAGCCCTGGAAGAACTTCCGCCCGAAGTTTTCCGGAAGGTAGAGGAAACTGAGAGCCGCCGGAAAGTAGAGAAGTGTTTGGCAGGTTGTGGAGACCTGGAAGATGGAGACCTGGAAGGTGGAGACCTGCTTGGCGGGTTGTGGTTGTGGGTGTGATATGTGGTTTCCACGGCTGAGGGCCATGGGAGCCCGGCTCCCAGCAGCAGACTCTTAAACTGAATTAGAAGGTGTTGGTGCCGGGAGTAATGGCTCAGCAGTTAAGGGCCCTGTCGAGAGGACTGGGGTTTGGCTCCCAGCACCTAGTAGATGGTAACAACTATCCATAACTCCAGTTCTGGACTCTCCGAGCATTGCACAAATGCACTTACATACATCATACATGCAGGCAAAACACTCATACGGATAAAATAGTTGCTTTTTGGCCTTTTTTTTCTCTTTTTAAGGATGGCCTGGATGCTCATTATGTACCTTCAGCTTTCACACTTCGTGAGTGCTAGGCAGTGCTGAGCTTTGATTGGCCCACAGTTAGTGTGTCTGGCTGAGGCCTATTTGTCTGCTGTAGGGATGGAACCACACAAAGAGTGGCTTGCTTTGCCCACAGCTGTCCTCAGCCTCCACCTGATGGTAGAGTGCACATACTCTGCTTATTGAGCAGGTGCAAAGAACCTTAGGGACCATCCAGACAATAATATTCTTGGTCCCCGGCTCCTCGTTCCTCAGACACCCATCTGACTACATGTAATTCAGTCCTCATCGTCAGAACATACTAATGAGGCAGCTTCTATGGGAAACAGACACACAGAGTATTTTATCCAAGGGGTCACAGCTGGTCAGGCCAGACCTAGAATAGCTCAGTCCACAATCCCCACTCACAGCCCCCACCCCCTTACTTGGAGAGGAAGACAGCTGCATGGGTCTCAGGAGTCTGCCAGCAGGTGGGTTATCAGGCACTCTGCCCTGGGCTGTACAGATGGACTCTACAAATTCTCTGTCTCCTGGCCCTTTTAACTGGTAAACTAACTCTGGTCAGATTGCCCACATCTTTGTTTCTCTAATTGAATGACCAGGGCTTTGTATTTGATTGAGAAATAGAATCCATAAGAATGCAGCACAGGCCTGGAAAGATGATCCAGTGGTTAAGAGTATGTACTGTACTTGCAGAGGAGTTTGGTTCCCAGCACCTACATTGGGCAGCTCAAAACAGCCTGTAACTGGCGCCAGGAGCTCTGATGCCCTCTTCTGGCCTCCACAGGCACCTGCCATGTAGTGCACATAACACACACATGCATGCACTGCACATAAGAATAAATCTTTTTTAAAAAAGAATGCAGCATGCAAGGCATTTGTTCACTACCTCTTTGACATCTATCTCTCTCTTGTCCTAAAAGAGGACTGCTTTATACAGGGTCCAATCCCTGTGCCCATGTCCTAGACCCTACTATGTCAACTTCACTGAGTCAGCTGCTATGTGTTCAGAACTGTTTTCATCATAAGGCAAGAACATAACCGGACTTCCCACTTATGCTCATCTGTGTGTGGCATTGCAAGAGACAACATAAAAGGAGATGTTTGAGTTCAGGTGCCGGTTAGCAGATTTACAAAAGTTTTCAGTTTTTTGTTTGGGGGAAGGAATAATTTCCATTAAACTCTATCAAAAGTGTATGATATTTAACACTGATTGATAAGCTGACAGGATCCAGAAACACTGTAGAAAAAAGCCTCTGGGGCACCTGTATGAGGGACTGTCTAGATTAGATCAACAGAACTGGAAAGACCTACCCTGGATGTGGGCAGCACCATTCCAGGGGCTGGAATCCCTCACTGGTTAAGGAGAAAATGAGCTGGGCACCCCAAACTCATCACTCTCCTGTTCCTGACTGGCTGTGCTGTGACCAGCTGCCTCAAGTGTCTTCCCCACAGTGATGGACTGCATCTTTGAACTATGAGCCAAAGGAAACCATCCTCCCTTAATTTGCTTTTGTCTGGGTGTTCTATTATAGCAAAAGGAAAAACTGTATTAACAATTAACTACTAAGTTCTAGGCCAGCCTGGTCTGCATAGTAAGTTCCTGGTGTATGTATGTGTGTATGACCATGTGTGTCTGCACATGTGTGCAAATGCTGGTAGAGACTAGTAGATATCAAATCACACTGGAGCTGGAGTTACAGGCAGTTTGTGAGCTGCCTAACATGGGTGCTGGAAGACAAGATCCAGTGCTCTTAAAGAGCAGCAACTGCTCTAACTGCTGAGCCTCTCTCCAATCTGGGATTTGTTGTTTTAAATGAATTAATTTTTAGTTTAATTTCCTAAAATAGATAGATATAACCAACATAAAAATTATTGGATATCCTTATGCTTTTTAAGAGTTTAAAAAGATCTTTGGGGAGCTAGGGCAGAGGAAGAGTGGTCCTGAGATTTTAAAACTCAATAAGGGCATATTGTGTGGGGGCTTTGAACTGAGTGGTTTTTACTTGGAAACTGGACTTGCAGATGAGTCCTTTCCTAACTCTAGGAACTGGCCAACCCTGGTAGGGGTGGTTGTGCCTGTGTTAGCCCACAATGCCAATGTCAACATATTGAGAAATATAGAAAAAGAAAATAAGGAACGTGAACACCTGTGCTGACAGACACTAGAGTTGTTCCACTTTGGGGCTATAACCAATAATGTTGCTGTGGACACTGTCATGTGAACATGTAGTGGTTTGAATGAGAATGTCCTCCATAGGCTCACATATTTGAACACCTGCCCCCAGTTGGTGGCACTGTTTGTAGAGCTTTAGGAGGAGGTGTGGCCTTGCTGGAGGAAGCATGTCACTGGAGGTAGGCTTTGAGAGTTCATAGTCTCACCCCATTGCCAGTTCTGTTCTCTCTGCTTCCTGCTCCTGCTTGAAGATGTGAGTCTTCCGCTTTCTGCTGCAGCTGCCTCCTGCCACACCTCCCCTCCATGATGGACTCTTACCCCCTCTGGAACAGTAAGCCACATAAACTCTTCCATGTTTCCTCAGTCACGGTGTTTCATCGCAGCAACAGAAAAGTATCTGATGCAACACCTCAGGGTGCTTTCAGTTCCTTTTGTTAGAGGAGAGACTACCAGACTCAATCCAGATTGAAATCAGCGACATTTATTGAAACAATTCTGTTTGGCAAGATCGTTTTCCTTTCCAATCTGAAGTTTCTGCAAGGGGTGAGGTGGGGACTGTGAAAAACCACTGGGCAAAACAACCTCACGGCTGCCTTGTACTTCTGACCCACCTAGAAAATGTCAGGGTACCTTTGGCAGTATAAGCCAAACTAGCAGTTAATCATGTCTATACTTATGTTTTATCAAAGTTGGAGCAAGCAGATGGTCAGCAGAAGCATATTTCAGGGAAGGGGTCAGGGCTGCCTGAAGTTTGCTTTGCAGCCTTGAGCTAAGATTTTGTATAAAGTGGGGTCACTTTAGCCATCACACTCTGAAGCTACAGAGGGTGGATCTGCTGGATTGTGTAATTCTAAATCCTGTTCTTTTCAGAATTGTTGAACTGCTCTCACAGAGCTGCACCACCTGACATTCTCACCATTGGTGTGTGAGCATTCCAGTCTCTCCACATCCCTAACCCATGTTCTACATTGTTTGGCTTTGAGCTTTAGTTAATATGAGGTAGTTTTTCATTGTGGTTTTGACTTACATTTTGACTCCATGTGCCTTTTGGCCATTGTAGCAGGGCACAAAATCAACATACAGAAATCAGTAGTTGGGACTGGAGAAGTGGCTCAGCAGTTAAGAGCACTGGCTACTCTTGCAGAGGACCCAGGTTCAATTCCCAGCATCCACACAGCAGCTGACAATTATTCTTAACTCCAGTTCCAGGGGATCTGATGCTCTCTTCTGGCCTCCTGGGGCTTTGCATGATACAGATGCGCTTACATTCATACAGGCAATACACTTGCACACATAAAATAATAATAAAAATGAATAAACCAAAACCAGTAGCCTTCCTACATATCAATAATGAACATGCTGATAAAGATAGTAGGAGAAAGTATTCCATTCATGGTGGCTATAAACACCTTGGCTCTGGGAAGCTGCAGCCATGATGGAAGTTTGAAAGTTGAGCCACTCTGAGGCTGGCCCAGGGCAGGCTATGGAGATGAGAGAGCTGGCAGGCAACCAGCAGAAACAGAGGGCAGCGGGCACAGAGGGAAGTGGCTCAGGCCTCGCCTCCTCCTCCTCTGATCTAACCAGACAGCCTCGTCCTCCACTTGGGAGAGGGAAGGTGGAAGCTGAGGGTTCTGGCAGGAGTCGCTGGAGGAGGTAGCAGCTCCAATGACCATCTTCTCTCTTCCTACTACCTTGGCCTGCAGCCATCCAGGGCACAGCCTTCCAGTGCACAGTCACAGCAGAGCTAGGACATCCACAACCACCCAGTCCAGAACCATTTCCATCCTGCAGAAGACCCACAACCAGCAGCTTTGACCATCTCTCTCCTTTTTCTTTAGCCACAGGCTCCCAGACATGACAACCACCATCAAAAAGATCATTAGCAGAAACAAAATAAGGTATCAAGAGGATGGATTCGAACTAGCCTTGATCTATATTTATCCAAACATTATTGCTATGGGATTTCTTGCAGAAAGACTTGATGGTGTATACAGGAATAATATCGATGATATAGTAGGGTTTTTTGATTCAACACATAAAAACCATTACAATCTGTGTGCTGAAAGACAACTCCAAATTTTTTTAGCTTTTTAAAAATGTTAATGCAATAATTTTTTAAATTTATTTTTTTCAATAAAATATTTTTATTACTTCAATATATATATACACATAAATATATACATACATAGATATATACAAACGTACATACACCTATCACCTGAGTTGGAGGATTTTCTTTTTTTTTGCTAAAAGACATCATGTTTTCCTTAAGGAAGTGACAACTCCAAATTTAACTGTGATTACACAGTATCCTTTTGAAGACCATAACCCACCACAGCTGGAACTTACCAAGCCCTTTTGTGAAGCTCTTGACCAGTGGCTGAGCGAAGATGACAATCATTTGCAGCAATTCACTGTAAAGCTGGAAAGGGATGGATTGGTGTAATGATTTGTGCATATTTATTGCATAGGGCAAATTTTTAAATGCACAAGAGGTCCTAGATTTCTATGAAGAAGTAAGGACCAGAGACTAAAAGGGAGTAACTATTCCAAGTCAGAGGCACTATGTGTATTACTGTAGCTACCTGTTAAAGAATCATCTGGATGATAGATCAGTGGCACTGTTGTTTCACAAGGTGATGTTTGAGACTATTCCAATGTTCAGTGGGGGAACTTGTTACCCTCAGTTTGTGGTCTGCCAGCTAAAGGTGAAGATACATTCCTCCAAGTCAGGACCCACACAACAGGAAGACAAGTTCATGTACTTTGAGTTCCCTCAGCTGTTGCCTGTGTGTGGTGACATCAAAGTAGAGTTCTTCCACAAACAGAACAAGATGCTAAAAAAGGACAAAATGTTCCAGTTATGGGTAAACACGTTCTTCATACCAGGACCAGAGGAAACCTCAGAAAAAGTAGAAAATGGAAGTGTCTGGCATCAGGAAATGGACAGCATCTGCAGTATAGAACGTGCAGATGATAGGAGTATCTAATGCTTGCCTTAACAAAACACGATCTCGACAAAGCAAATAAGGACAAAGCCAATTGACATTTTTCTCCAAATTTGAAGGTGAAACTACTTGAGAGGAGCCATCAAATCCAGAGGCTAGCAGTTCTGATATGCCAGATGTTAGTGACAATGAACCTGATCATTATAGATATTCTGAAACCACTGACTCTGATCCAGAGGATGAACCTTTTGATGAAGATCAGCATTCATAAATTACAAAAGTCTGGGTGTTCTTTATCAAGAGGGACAAAATACTGTGTTAAAAAAAAACTTGAACAAACTGAAAATGGACTTTTTTTTTTAGTGGAAAGAGGACATTGTGTCAAATTACCAGTTATATGAACAATTCTCTCTTTCCTGACCAAGCTTGTTTTATTCTATACATCCACAGGGTTTTGACATTTTCTGTGCAGTTGAAAAAGGTTGTGTGCCTGTGTGATGTATATGCCTTTTTGTGTCAAAAGGGCATTTAAAATTCCATTAGGATAAATAAAGAAGGCACTTTCCCATTTTATTCCAATACCTTGGGTGTTTGGAGAATGGCTCAGCAGTTAAGAGCATGGCTGCTCTTGCAGAGGACCTGGGTTCAATTTCTAGCACCCACATGCTGGCTAACAACTGTAACTCCAGTTCCAGGGGATATGATGCCCTCCTCTGACCTCCATGGACACTGCAAGTCATGGGTGCAGCTGCACATATGAAGGCAATACACTCAAACACATAAAAGATAAAATACTTTTTTGGGGTCTTTTTGAGATAGGGTCTCCCTTTTTAGTCCCAGCTGGCCTGGAGGTTGCTGTGTAGACCAGGCTGGCCTTGAACTCACAGAGATCTGCCTGCCTCTGCCTCCCAAGTGCTGGGATTAAAGGCATGTGCCACCACTTTCAGCAATAAAATACTTTTTAAAAATACCTTGGGGGCTGGAGAAATAGCCTAGCGGTTAAGAGCACCGACTGCTCTTGCAGAGGACCTGGGTTCGATCTCCAGCACCCACATGGCGGCTAAGAACCATCTGTAACTCCAATTCCAGGAGAACTTCAGTTCCAGGGGAATCCGAGACCCTCTTCTGACCTCCACGGCATTGCACAACATGGGTGCACAGACCTACATGCAGACAGTACATTCATACACATACAAAAATAAATAAATAAAAATAAAAATAAATACCTTGGAATAAACTTAACCAAGGAGGTAAAACAACCTCTCTAATGAAAAATTTTAAATAACTGAAGAAAGAAATTGAAGAAGACACTGGAATATGGAAGATCTTCCACACTTGAGGACAGGCAGAATCAATACTGTGTGGCAGTGTCTATGGTACCAAAAGAAAATGTACAGATTCAGTGCAGTTCTCAAGATTCCAATAACATTATGTATGCACACACACAGAGTGAGAGTGTGTGTCAGAGAGAAGGCGGGGGCTAAAACATCCTGAGCAAAACCCCCACAATACCAGAGGTATCACTATACCTGGATTTCGAGATATGCTATAGAGCCATAGTAATAAAAAAACATGGTACTAGCACAACATTCTCTACCACTGTGCTACACTCTCAAGATAACTGTGGTTAATCTCTTTTCCTGTGGTGCTGAGGACTGAACCAGGACTTCCGACATGCTAGGCAAGCTTTCTGCCATTGAGCTATATCCCCAGCTCTCATATATTATGAAACAGGGTCTCACCACATTGACCAGGTTTGCCTTAAACTCACTCTTGTAGCCCAGGCACATCTTGAACTTGTAATCTTGCATCAGTGTCCCAAGTAGCTGAGATTACAGGACTGTGCAATCAGGCCTGGGTTAATTTTTAAATGAAACTTCATCCATTGATATGTGTTTGTAAGGACAAAAAAAAAAAGATATAAAGGCTTGGTCCTTGCTTCAGTTTCCAGCCTCTGAAGAAGGTCTTAGGACATAAACCTAGAGGTTTGATCCTGTGCATTTTAGTTTTTTTCCCCCTTTGAATTGTTTTTCCCCTCTTTGCTCCAAAGTGTTTTCCTGCATTGGAAATTTTGAAGCATATATTATTCCAAGAATCTCAGCTCAGCTCACCTGCAGTGCAGGCATGTGAGCAGCTTCCTCACAGTCCTGTACACCTGAGACACAGCCAGAGGGACCAGCTTGCCGCTGTCAGTCTGTGAAGGTGACAGTGGAGACTGTGCCTTTGTGTTGAAGAGGAGCAGAGGAGCTAAAGGAGGCCCTGAGGAGCCTTGGGCTGCTGTCCAGCACAGCAGTTAACACAGGTGGTCAGAAAAGTGCTCGCCATGAGAATGCATGGAGCTGAAGAAACTGCCGGGAGACCTGCCTTCTGACCTTTAAGTAACCACAAAAATGGAGACAAGATTCTCCTCTGCTGTCCTTAGGAGAAAAGCAGCTAAATACAAACAAATCATGCATAGGTAGCTCTCTTGGAAAAGCTACTGCAGTTGTTGTAACAAGGATAAAAATCCACTGATCGTTCTCCTGAACAAGATTCCATAAAGTAATGCCCTGGGATTTCAAGTTTTAATGTCTCCTGCCCTCCAAACACTGCCCTGGAGCTGTCACTGCAGAAATGCACTGACCCATGGGGGCTGGAGGGATGGCCTAGCGGTTAAGAGCGCCAACTGCTCTTGCGGAGGACCCGGGCGAACCACATGGCGGCTGAGAGCCATCTGTAACTCCAATTCCAGGAGAACTCCAGTTCCAGGGGAATCCCTCTTCTGACCTCCGCAGCATTGCATGACACGGGTGCACAAACCTACATGCAGACAGTACATTCATACACATACAAAAAAAAATGCACTGACCCCCCCCCACCCAAAAAAGCCACAGTTAGAGAAGAACAATTTTAAGTGTCATCCACTTGGGAAGCAGGCAAACCCCAGGCAGTCACCAGCAATTCTCTTTGCTAAGAGCCAGGATCTTGCAACAGCTTGTAATTAGTGTTGTTTAGCATTTAATTTGCCTTTAGTTAGGTAACAAGCATGTATTGATTACCTGATAGGAACGGAGTGCCATCTTAAGTGGTTAGGGAGAGTGATGAATGGGGCACCAGTACCACTTATGAGCTACTCAGGGGTGAAAATACGCACTTTGGGAAGGGAATGTGAGACAGTTAAGAAATGGGAAAACACCATTGCATTGCAGGTAATTCTTGCCTTTCAGAATCTGGATCTGAGTCCTGGCACACATCCCTCTATGGATAGACATGTGTTGTAACCTCTTATCTTGGAATAGGACTAGGGAATACATTACTTTACTCTGGATAGACCCAAGTGTGGCAGGGATCCAGGACAGAGGCAGCCTATGGTCTTATTTGGTAATGTTCCCAACATTTCAGGTAAACACAGTGGCAGCTGAGCAAGCTAACACTCACCCTTGAGATTCTGCTTTAAGGCTACAGTATGGCAGGGGGTAGACACGGGCTAACAGCACTTAGAAACAAAGGGCTGGGTGTGGCTCAGTGTTCACAGCCCCTGGACTCCATCCTCAACACTCAACCAAAACAGAAACAGCAGGAAGACTTTCCAATGGGGCACAGAGTCCATCAAAGTGAGGTCCAACAATCGATGTGGACTGTAGCAGTCAAGGGCATGGTGTGGGGGCCTGGTCAGGTTACTCCTGCAGGCATCATATTCATCATCATCACCATCACCATTATCATCATTGTCATTTGGTTTTATGTGTTAATGTTTTTGCCTACAGGCAAATAAATGCACTTATGTGGTACAATGCTTGTGGAGGCCAGAAGAGGGTGTCAGGTCCCTGGAACTGGAGTTAAGGATGGTTTCTAGCTGCCATATGCGTGCTGGGAACTGAATCCAGGTCATCTGCAAGAACAGCTAATGCTCTTGACCACTGAGCCATCCTTCCAGCCCCTGTTCTCACTATTTAACACCAAGGGCAGAAGAAGAGATAGAGTGCTGACCTACTGAAGTTTTCTGAGCAGCCATTTCACCATGTCCCAGGAGATACAGTAATCAACTAGAAGTGACCTTGAAGTCCCCACGCCTGTACAGAGCTCAAAGCCTCAGTTGGCACACACTACATTGAGTCCAGGAACTGCATTCCTAGCAGAGGGAACAGTGAGTAAGACACAGAGGGTGCAACCCCCAGCAGACAGAAACAGAGAACTTCCTCTTTCTGGAGACTGGTAGGTTGTGAGGGGAGAACTGAGGTAGGAACACTAGCCAGATGGTGACCATTTCCAAGGTTCTTAGGATATGCATGGGGACAAGGGTCTGAAGTATGAGCTTCTACAGGACAGCCTTGTGTACATTCAAACTTCATTCAGCTGGCACCCAACACCATACCAAGTAATGATGACACCTTCAAAAAGGGTAAGAGCTGGGGAGATGGCTCAGTCAATAAAGTGCTTACCATGCAAGTAGGGAGAACCTACAAAGAGCAGCCAGACACAGCAGTGAGGATTTGTAACTCCAGTGCTGGTGAGGCGGAGGTAGGTGTCTCTCTTGGGAGCGGGGGGGGGGGGGGGGGGGGGGGGGGGGGGGGGGGGGGGGGGGGGGGGGGGGGGGTCGGGTCAATGGCTAGCCAGCCCAACTGAAGTGGTGACTCAGCAAGAGACCCAGTCCTAAAAACCATGGTAGAGCACACCTGAGGAAAACATAACACAGACCTCTGCCTCCACATACAGGTAACACACGTGCATTCACACACACACACACACACACACAATTTTTATAATTTATGTATATGAATATGTTGCCTGCAGGTGTGTAAGAGCACGCATATCATGCAATCCCTGAGGAAGTTAGAATGGGCATTAGATTTCCTGGAACTGGAGTTATGATAGTTATTAGCCCCATGTGGGTGCTGGGAATTGAACCTGGGTCTTCTGCAATAACAATCAGTGCTCTTAACCAGTTGAGCCATCTCTCCAGGCCCCAAGAAATTATTTTCTAAATTTTAAATAAGCTGCATCTCCCAGTGGCCTTCCACATTTTTGACACACTTAGCCTTCTTTTAAGAAAAAAAAAAAACTAGTTTAGCAGAGCATGAGCTCCCTCCTGTGGTTGCAGGCAATAGCTTCCCAAGAATCCAAACATGAGTCAGACTGCCCCACATAAGGAGCTGGCAGAAGCCCAGACTAAGCATGGGCACGCTGTGTGGCAGGTGCTCTGGGACTGGCTTTCTCCTGCTGGCCCCATCCCCATCAGGCTACAGTGGCACTGTCCTGCTGCTTGGCTGCCCTCTCCAGAGCAGTCACAGGAAGCTGGAGTGAGGGGGCTTGATCTTAGGACACCTGGTCTGGATGGAAAGAGCTCTTTCTGCTCATGGTGTCAGGAACAGTAGCAGAGCTGGAATCTCAACCAGGGCTGGGTAGGTCCTGGTAAGGAAACTGCCGGTCCTCACTTTCCCAGGCTGTCTATTCCCCCACAGGCCTCCCGTTTTGACTGTTTCGACTACAGTTCACACCCATCAGTCTGTCTGCTCACCCTCAAGTTGCAGGCTTCTGAACCTCCAAAGTGTTCACTCAGCAATTCCCAAGGCTCCTTTCAGCTGCCTGGCTAGTGTGCATTTTGATGAGCAGAGCACTGATCTCTACAGGAGAGGGGGAGGGGCTTAGAGGTAAGCAAAGGTGGAGAGGAGGAAGAGGGTGTAGAGAGCATGACTGAGTCCAGCACTCAGCCCAGGGCCTTATCATGGCAGATGCTCAGTAAGTGAGATAAAGGGGGGAGGGAGAAAGAGGTGGAATGCCTCAGGAGGGGTCCAGAGGCTCCGTGGCACCATGTTCTGGACTCGAGGACACTGGCAGGGGGCAGGCAGGAGAGAGCACCAGGCTCACAGTGGTGATTCAATGAGAGACCCTGTCCTAAAAGCCATGGTACAGCACGACTGAGGAAGACACCAACATGGACTTCTGCCTCCATATGCACACACACACACACACACAGAGTCTCCCTGGGATCTAAGTATGGAAAGCGAGCACTTTGTTCCAGGGATCTAGGTAGAGCCAGTGACTCCCATCTCCGAAGTAGAAGACTGGTGCAGGAGCAGGACACAGGAATCCAATCTGGGCAGCACTGTCCAGAAGATTCTGGGCTCTGAAATGTAACAACATTCACTCTTCTGCCCCTGGTTAAATCCCAGCTCCAACCTAAGAAAGATTGGCAGCAGACTCCCTGCTCCCATGGGCAGTGAGGTGAGGGTTGTGGGTCAGCCAAACCTGGAGAAGGGTGCTCTGAGTGAAGGTGTCCAGGTCATGAAGGACACTCGGCTGCTAGGGATGTCACAGGGGCCATTCACTGGCATTCCCCAGAACAAGGTTCCACCCTGTTCTAAAACATGCAGTGTACAAGGGTGGATGATCACTGAGCGCAGACATATTGACCCTTAAGAGGAGCGGGGCTGGTTGCACGGGGCCCCAGACCCTCCCTGGCAAAGACAGGAAAGTGGGTAAAAACCATCCCACAGTGAGATCCCCAGCACTGAGCCTACACTTGGCAGTGTCTGTGACAGCAGAGCAGTGTCCCCCTGCAGTGCTGTGAGCAAAGCCATGTTCACCCTAAACCACACTCAACTATGACCTAGTGATCTCATCGTAGCCTCCAGGGGGCGATGGCTGGCAGGCAATTTAGGGCAGCACAAGAGACACTTAGTTCTGAGTTCATTTTCCTGAGATAGGACTTCACTGTCATCCAGGCTGGCCTTGAACTCTCAATCCTCCTGCCTCAGTGTACTAACTGCCGGAATTACAGCAGTCTCACTACTCTAGCCAGTCCTGCCTCAGTGTACTAACTGCCAGAATTACAGTCTCACTACTCTAGCCAGTCCTGCCTCAGTGTACTAACTGCCAGAATTACAGCCAGTCTCACTACTCTAGCCAGTCCTGCCTCAGTGTACTAACTGCTGGAATTACAGACAGTCTCACTACTCTAGCCAGTCCTGCTCAGTGTACTAACTGCCAGAATTACAGCCAGTCTCACTACTCTAGCCAGAACTGGAGCCAAAGGCAGGCAGACTGCACAGGGAGATGCTGGATCCCTCAGAACACCAAAATTTCTCCCTCCTTTTCTCCTTTCTCTGCCCATCCTTCCACTCGCTTCTGCTTATAAGAAATCAAAAGTCCAATGAAGAAGCTGTCAGGGGGTGGGGGTGGTATTGAATAGTCATAAAGTTCTGCTTCATCAAAACCTACCCCAGGCCAGGCATGGCGGCACACACCTTTAATCCTATCGCTTGGGGGTCAGAGGCAGGCAAATCTCTGTGAGTTCAAGGCCAGTCAGGTCAACATAAAGAGTTCCTGGTCAGCTACAGGGAGACCATCTCAAAAAGACAAATTGGATGGGGTGTGTGTGGGGAGACTCAGCAGTCAAGAGCACAAGCTGCTCCTGCAGAGGACCTGGGTTGGATTCAGGTAGTAATTGTCTCTAACTCCCATTCCAGGGCATCCAAAATCCTTTTCTGACCTCCATAGGCATTGCACAACATGGGTGAACTTACATATATGCAGGCCATGCACTCATAGACATAAAAATAACAATAATAAGTAAAATATTTTTTAAAGACACAAAACAATTCCCACCTCAGGCCATTTTCCCTCACAGCGAGCTGCATGGGACAGAGCAGGAATGGGGCTCCTACTCCCTCAAGGACGCACGAGGGACCAGTTTCAACCCAGCACACATGCCACACCAGCAGGGAAGGCGTTTTTATTAAAGATGTAAGCAAACACAGAAGAACTGTGTGCAGTGCTCCACAAGATCAGACATAACAGGAAGGTGCTACCACGCCCACTGCACAGAGCCACATGCCTGGCCCTGCACACGCTTTTCCCTGGACAGAGGGACCACCAGCGGCAACTGGCCTGCTTCGAGGACAGCCCACAGCAGGCTCCTTCCACAGAGTGAGCCTCTCACAACCACGCGGGGGACAGAGACAAGCACGGTCCCTGCTTGTTGACCCACTGGCTGCTGGTTTACCTCTCATCTGACTATCTAGCCATCACTTCAGCTAAATTTGGGCCAGAAGACAGTGGGTAGAAGAGTAGCACACAAACTTCGCTCCCTCTGACACTCCAAATGGTTGAGGTGCTGAGACAAGCAGGATTTCCAATTCCGTCTGTGTGAAAGTCATTCAACCTGGAGACTGGGTCACCCAGGTGACAGCCTGGCATACAAGTGGCACTGACCAGGAATTTTAAAACCATGCTGTGTCAATGCCTTGGGGAATAAAAGGCAAGGCTGTGGCAGGTGCCAATTCTCCATGCAGTTTGGTGTCTGCATGGACTCTGCACATACCACCAACGCCTTCAGCTGCCACATGTGGCCTCAGGCCAGCTTTCTTCCTGGGATATTCCTCAAGCTCTGTACTGGGCTCAGAGAGCTAGCTACCTGCCAGAGGTGTCTCTGAAATGACATGGGACAGGTCCTGCTTGGTGTTGGGAAGGTTCAGAGGGCTAACTCCTCAGATGGACCCACCTCTCCATCTCCCTTCAGGTGGTCCCAGGTGGTCCTTAGAGAAAGGACTACCAAAACACAATAAACCCTGAGTACTTCCTACCAGCCGGGCATGGCTCATTCTTGCTTCCCTTTGGAAATGGACTTGTGTTTGGTTGACTGATGTTTATTTAGATTTCCAGTGAAAAGCTCTATAAAATACAGTGAATAACATGGGATATGGGGCAGAGATTCGAGCTGCCTGTGGCACGGCCTGGGCACATGGAGACTCAAATCCACAGGCCAGGCTGCTGCGGGTGGCGTCATCACACTCCTCGGCTCTCTCCACAGATTCATCCCCGTTGTTTCCACACGGCTTCCAGAGTGTGTCCGGCAAGGAATAAACAAACGCAAACAGGACTTTTAGCTAGCAGAGCATCTGGGAACGTGAGCATGCAAGTTCGCGGTTTCTGTTATTATAAATAAAAGTCAAACGTGAGGTCGCACTTCCCCATCTTCTGTTTATACACTAGATCAAACTTCTCGTTCATGGAGACGGTGAAGATGTCCTTCCACAGCCCGACCCTGCCTGCAACACAAACCAGAGCACAGCTTGCTGTGTCCACTAGCTTCAGGACAAGAGGAAGCCCTGGGAATGGATCTGGAAGGTTCCAGATCTATTCCTTGACCCTTCTGAACTTGGTCTACAGGGTGGGTTGAGCCACCTGAGCTTTAGACCACATGGATCCCGTGTGTAGAGGAATGTGAATGGAACCAACCTCCCTGAGTCAGGAGTGAGACACAGCCACTTACTGCCTGCCCCTCACTCACACAGGCCTTACACAGACCCAAACCTGCAAGCCACTGGGAGGGACTTCACTTCTTGCTCCAGGTTTAGCACCCACCCCAGCAGTGGTACCTGAGGGCCCCAGTACCCCTCCTAGAGAGGGGGGGCTGTGGGGTGGAGTGCTGTGCTCTGAGGAGTAGGGAGGCTTTTACTCAGCTCCATAGTGTCTCCTGCTGTTACCAAACCAGTTGCCTCTGGGGAATTTTATTTTATTTTATTTATTTATTTTTTGGTCTTTTCAAGACAGAATCTCCCTGTAGCCCCAGGCTGTCCTGGAACTCACTCTGTAGACCAGGCTGGCCTTGAACTCACAAAGATCCACCTGAGTCTGCCTCCCGAGTGCTAGGATTAAAGGCGTGCGCCACCATGCCCGGCCCTCTGGGGAATTTTATAAATGAAAAAATTACCTCAAGGGCCAGAGCAAGAAGCCCTCCTGACTGGGATCAAAGGTGGAAGTTTCTAGAAGTCTGAACTCAAAACTCTAGGGGAGAGCTTAAAGTGAATAAAACATGTGTGGCATAAACTAGCTTTCTGGGCTAGATACACAATGTGCCACAATCCAGAGTTCTGCACCTCCACCCCAGAGTGAGTCTCCACACTGACCTAGTTGCTGTCCAAGCTGATCAGAACCAGACCTCCACCTGGAAGCTCAAAGGGGCGCTGGGTCATAAGCTAAAGTGCAGACCCTGGGTTTAGAGGGAAAGAAAAGAGCTAAAAATGGTGACAGAAGCTGGGGACCCTATTTTCTCTGTGGATAACAAACCCTCCGATAATCAGGTCTAGCACCAGTGGGTAGGTCCCAGGAGTTCCGATTCCCAGCCTCCCACCAATTGGAACAGTGAACAGGTATTGGGGTGGCTCAGGGCTTTTAAACCAGCCCCTTGGGGACAGAGCATTCCTTTAGGATTTCTGTCTGCTGTCAGCAGAGAGAGGTCAAAATTCTGTGACTCTAACAGTCTTCCCTCAGCTCTTAACAGCCACCCAATCCCAGCAAAACATAAGGCACGCAGTAAACGCTGAGCTAAAACTCCCTGATGCACTGAGATTTTCTCCTTGCTAATAAAAAGTTACCTATTCACGTTGAAGAAAATAAAATAGTTCTTGCTGGTTTCCAATGATACTAAGGGGAGCACATTAGAAGCTTCCTGACAAACTACACCATAAATATATTTTTCCACAATTATTTTTCTCAGTTGAGAGCCATCACAGGAGTCACCCACCTGGTTTAGGATTTGGAATCAAGACAACTTATGCTGTGATATGATCAAATATAAGCAATGCAGTTGGCTCCCCAAGCCCCTGAATCCTTACCCGCCTCAAGGTGATCTTCTGAGCAAAGAGGCAATGTGCTAAAAGAAAACAAAACCACAGAACTGAAATAAAGCAAAACCAAAGCCGACAATGAGGGTACACAGCAGCACACTGACACCTGGTATCACCACACATAAACTGCACACATGGCACACACAATGGCAGGCACACACAGCACACGAACTGCACACACGGCATTCAAAGAGCAGGGCTGAGGAGGCAGTCATGGACCAGAATTAAAAACAACAACAATGACAACAACAAAAAAAATGCAATAAAAGAAAAACAGAAAAAAATGGCAAATAAACTTGAAATAATAAATGCTTATGAAGATGCAGCCAGGAAACACATTACAAGAGAGGGGATTTGGTGAGCTTCTTCCCAGAAGAGCAGACTTCTTGGCCTTTACAAGGGCCAGCTTGGGTACCTGACCCTCAGAACTGCGTCTGGGATCCATGAGCTGGTTTTTAGAGGAAGGCCTAGAAGAACTGGCTGCTCCAGGACTGACCAGGGTCGTATCCCTGGGAGCATCCGGCTGCAATCAGAGCCCTACTCTTCTCCCACCTGGGCACTGCCCCTCCATGCCTCCTCCAAGGCAGCAGAAGATGCATTTGCAGTCCCAAGCTCTCCCTTTGTGTCTCCTCATGCAGGTTACAGTTAGTAACCAGCTTCATGTGCTTGTGAGAGCCATACTTACATGCAGGGGGATTGTGGGATTCATCCTGGGCACTCCAGCAGGTAGCCCATTCCCCGAAGGTTGGGAGGGGAACCTCGAGGAGGACTCCCACCTGGAATACCACCCCAAAGTTAGCCTGCCCTCAACTCCCTCTTGCTGCTGGGGTGTGACTTGCATCCTTCCAAGCCACCTCCACAGTGCCTGCCCTGCCTGCCCATCTTTCCTGCCCTGAGTCTTGGCCATTCACCTGTGCTGTTTGTATCCAGAAGGCCTTCCCTTGGTCAGCATCTTCTGGGTGAAGGAGGGAAGAGGGCATCTCTTCATATAGCACTGTTTTCCCGCTTACTGTAGCTCACGTCCCCCACAGCCACTGGAAGACTGCCAATTCCACGGCCTGCCTTTTGTGTGAAATGTCCTGCTACCACAGCCCTGCCCTGTGTCTGAGCTGTGGGCATCTGATTTTGGACACAGGGAAGGGGCTCTGTGTAAACACACCTTGCCCAGAGCCAGTACCAGCCCCAGCAACTGCCCCTGCAGCACCACATGGGCAGGCAGGAAGAGTATGTCACAGACCAGCAAGTACTGATGCCTGAGGAGAGAGTAGTCCAGAGAGTCATGGATATAGTCAGGGAGGACCCAAGCAGCAAGCATGGAGGGGATACATACCCCGGCCCACAGGCAGGGCCTCTGCATTGCAGCACTGGTCCACCAGCTGGTGACAGTGCTCGATGAGAGACTCCAACTGGGCCTTGTCACAGGACATGCCTAGGAATCTGGCCAGCTGCTCCACCATAGTCACCAGATCCTGGAAGACACGTATAGAGAACAGAGTAGTCCTTTAGAGGTGGTGCCCGGGATGGGGCTTGGCTGGGGATTACTAACAGCTTCATTCCCTGGTACTCACAGGGCCCATCTAGGAACGAGCCAGGAGGTTACAAGTGCTGCCTAAAGCACTCAGCTCCCAAGCTACTCTTAGAGTCAAACCATGGTCCTTGAAGAGGGCAGGCATTGGAATGCAGACAGGATGCCTTGAAAGACATGGTACATGTATAAATAGCAACAGTAGGCAGGAACGTCTGTCACTGTCAAGATCTAGCTGTCACCGGCCACAGGAATCCACTGGCCCCCACGCGTCCCTGAGAGGTCAATGCTCCATGCCACTCACCTGCAGGAAGGGGCCTGGAAAATCGACAGCCTAAGCTTGCTCACTGGACAGACATTTCTAGGCCCCATGATGCCCACTCCTGAAGAAGGAATACAGGTGAGACATGTACACTCTGCTCCCCACAGCAGTCACTCACTCCCTGGAAATGCCAGGCTCCTCCTACACCTAGTGGGATCCCTGAGTTTTCCTTTCCAAGGGCCCCAGAGCCTGCAGGCAGCTGCCCTGCTCCAGCATCAGGAAAATGCTAGAGGTCTTTTCTCCCTCTGAAAAGGCTATAAAACAAATCCACACCCTAAAGCCTTGAGGAGGTCCCAGGCAGATGACATCAAGTGTCCTCCCTGAACTCCTGCACCACCCACTCAGTAGCTTGATCCTAACCTTCCTGCTGCTGCCTCCTTGAACTCCCAAGGCAGAGAAGCACACAACCCTGAGATGCTGTGCACAGGGCTAAGGGCAAGCAGCAACGTGAGTAACAAGTGTCAGAGCGAGAGTGAAGAAATCAAAAGAGCCCACACATAATGGCCCTGCCATTTAGCATTCTGTTGAAAAGGGAAAAAGACATATGGGAGGTAGAGAGAGGGGAATCTCTCTACCAGGACAGCCTGGTCTACATATCAAGTTCCAGGCCAGCAGGGGTTACAGGGAGACCCTGTTTCAAAAAGACCAAGGGAGGGGGAACGAAAGGAAAGGGAAAAAGAGCAGAAGAGCAAAGGGAAAAAGAATATCAAACTGACACCGCAAGGACAAAGTTCAGCACACAGGGGGACAGTTGGCACACACTGCACGACGGAATGCAGAACTACATTGCAGGGGGCTAAAAAGAAGGCAACATGGGGCTTCTCGCTGCCCTTCCAGAGGACCTATGTTCAGTTCCCAGCACTCACGTTAGTCTCACAACTGCTTGTAACTCCAGGTCCAGGAGCCTTCTTCTGGCCTCTGGAGACACCTGCACAGACACGCACATACCCATACCCACCCCCCGCAACACCACACGCAGTTGACAATGAAAATAAAACCAGTAAAGGGCTGGAGAGATGGCTCAGCAGTTAAGGGTACTTAACTCTTGTTAAGTACTTGCTCTTACAGAGGCCCTGGGTTTGGTACTCAGCACCCACATGGCAGCTAACAACCATCCTTAACTCCAGTTCCAGGGGATCTCATGTCCTTTTCTGGCCTCTATGGGCTCCTTCACATATGTGGTACACATAAAATCACACACACACACACACGCGCGCGCGCGCACGTGTGTGTGTGTGTGTGTGTGTGCATGCACATATACACATGCAAAAATATTTTTTTAGGGGGCTGGAGAGATGCCTTAGCAGTTATGAGCACTGTCTACTCTGGCAGAGGACCTGGGTTTGGTTCCCAGCATGCACATGGCAGCTAACAACCATTCTTAACTCCAGTTCCAGAGAATCTAATGCCCTCTTCTGACCCATGTGGACATTGCACAACATGGGTACACTTACACACATGCAGACAGTATACCCATACACACAAAATATAATAAACAATATTTAAAAATAAAAATAATAGTTTTTAAAAGGAAGAGGTAGAAGAAGAAGAGGAGGAGGAGGTGATAAAGGAGGAGGAAGGCAGCACGAGTATGTAATGGTTTGACTGTCCTGGGCATTGAAGGTTGGTCCCAGCTGGTGATACTATTTTAAGAGAAAATAGAAACTTCAAGAAGTGGGACCTAGGTGGAGAAAGTAGTCACTGCAGTGGGCCTGGGAAAGACGCACTCAGTCTCTAGCTCCCTCCCACCTCGTGGCTTCCTGTCGTCCCTGAGGTAAGCAGCCCCTGTCTCAACACAGGGTCAGAGTCAACAAGCTAAAACCCACACACTGAGCCTCTGAAACACAAGCTAAATTCAGCTTTTCTTGTTAAGTTGCTTATGTCAGGTTCTGTCACAGCAACACCAAGGTAACTGACACAACCAAGCTAGAATGAGGGAGGTCAGAATGGTAGCTCCCCTGGGAAAAACCTAGAACATTCTAGATCTGAGGTGCTCACACCAGTATTCAAAGTAAAGGTGGCAAGCTGTGTGCTGTGATTTGTTAATGTACCATGTGTAAATTACAACTACAGAAAACTACAGTGTTCTGGGTCACCAACAGCAGGTGGGCCCACAATGGCCTGCACAGGCATGATGCCACTGTCAACCTCTCACAATTTGGAGGTGGGGGACAAGTATCTCCTCCCATTCTGAGACTTAGGGAGGTTATGAGATTATGGCTTTGGCCTGAGAAGTCCAAGTCCAGTGTCCAGGCTGCTCCATAGCACCATAGCCTCCCAGAGGCTGGAGGCAGAGCCAGGATCCTTCCCTCTACCGCACTGACCTCCATCTGAGAGGCACCTCGATGTGCTACTAGCCTGGCCTGGCAAGGCAGCATGCCTCACTGGCCTGCTTCTTGGACCCTAATACAGGCTATGGAGGAGCCACACTAGAACTGCAGAAAGCACTACAGCAGGACACACGCATGGCTCATTCCTACAGGCAGATCAAGTCCAAGAGGCCGCAGGCGTGAAGGCAGGAGCTGCCTATCCAGACACAGGCTGCAGTGCTTACGTGCCCTGAGGTACACAGACAAAGCCATGGACTGCAACATGGACCAGGCCCACCGCTCCACATACCCTGGGATGCTCTCCTGTGCTTCTCTGCACTTAGGGCTCCATTACAGCCAGAATCTTCCTGTGGGTGTCCTCACTACCCTGGGACTCTCAGCTACCAGTAGCAGTCTATAAGACGCCTGTGGCTCCCCCTCAGCTTTCCTAGCAGGCAGCTGGGTCTCTCCTGCCAGGTGGGAGACCCTCTGCAAGGTGGGAGACCCTCTGCAAGGTGGGAGACCTTCTGCAAGGTGGGAGACCTCTTCAAGGTGGGAGTCCTTCTGCACGGTGGGAGACCCTCTTCAAGGTGGGAGACCCTCTTCAAGGTGGGAGACCTTCTGCAAGGTGGGAGACCCTCTTCAAGGTGGGAGACCTTCTGCAAGGTGGGAGACCCTCTGCCAGGTGGAAGACCTCTGCAAGGTGGGAGACCCTCTGCAAGGTGGGAGACCCTCTGCAAGGTGGGAGACCCTCTTCAAGGTGGGAGACCCTCTGCAAGGTGGGAGACCCTCTGCAAGGTGGGAGACCCTCTTCAAGGTGGGAGACCTCTTCAAGGTGGGAGTCCTTCTGCACGGTGGGAGACCCTCTTCAAGGTGGGAGACCCTCTTCAAGGTGGGAGACCTTCTGCAAGGTGGGAGACCCTCTTCAAGGTGGGAGACCTTCTGCAAGGTGGGAGACCCTCTGCCAGGTGGAAGACCTCTGCAAGGTGGGAGACCCTCTGCAAGGTGGGAGACCCTCTGCAAGGTGGGAGACCCTCTTCAAGGTGGGAGACCCTCTGCAAGGTGGGAGACCTTCTGCAAGGTGGGAGACCCTCTGCAAGGTGGGAGACCCTCTGCAAGGTGGGAGACCCTCTTCAAGGTGGGAGACCCTCTGCCAGGTGGGAGACCTCTGCAAGGTGGGAGACCCTCTGCATGGTGGGAGACCTCTGCATGGTGGGAGACCCTCTGCCAGGTGGCTTGGTGCTCATGGACCTGAAATGCACAAGCCCACTCCAGAGAGAACAAGTGCTGGGAGGCAGCTAGTCTCACCACACAATCACAGCTCCCTTGCCTCTCAGCCTCCACACAGCCCTTCACTGTGCTCAGGACCCATCACACTTCCTCTCCACACACATATGAGCTCCTCATCTCACCCAGTGTCTCCCTCCACGTCTCTCAAGTCCAAGTCCACACAGGGCTGCCTCCCTCTCTAACACCACCTCAGCTTCCTCTCCCTCCTGTTCCCGAGCCTCCCACCCCTTAGCAGAGTGGGCAGAGTGCCCTCTGCTTGGCAGTGATGTACCTGATACGGCACTCCCACAGGACACATGAACCTGGGTCCCCTGTAGCACAGGCCTGTCCACCCCTAGGGACTGTGCTGTGGCAGCTTCCTCAGTCCAGTGAGACCCTGAAAGGCTTCAAGCCTGAGTGCCTTGGAACACAGGTAGGTGTTTCCATCCCAGAGCCCACTCGCCCACTCACCGAGTGCACAGAGAGTCAAACCCCCACACTCCAGGGAGGCCTTTCCAGTAGAAGAGCGTAGGAATGAAACTTTGTCTGGCTCGAGAAGAGAATGAATCAATATGACACAAAACATGAATTACATTAAAGACAAGTGCTCTGGAGGAACATGGAGAAGGAAGTGAGTGTTGGGAGAGGGTCTGGGAGACTGCTGACAAGGTGGCCTGCAAGCAGACAAGAAAGAGAAGAGAGGGCAGCCCATGTGTGTACAACAAGGACATTCTAGATGGGCCAACCAAATGCAGATAGTCAAACAGAAGCTAGAGGTACAGTGTTAAGCAACAGGGAGGCAGTTAGGATGGTTGAGGCATCTGGAGACCAGGGACCACTGTAGGGGTCTGACGATGACCCTCGGCCACATGGGCTGAGGACAGGCATGGGATGACATGCTTTAGCACCAGTGGGCACAGCCGCTGAGCTAAGAGAACTTGGCAGACAGGGTGTGTAGGAACAGACACAGTAATGGGCTGGAGAGACAGGCATGGAAGACAGACAGACAGAGCTGGGTACAAATGGCCAAATAAGTGTGAGAATTTAAAGGCACAGCCAACAGGTCTTGGGAAATAGATGCATGGTGTGAAAGAGACACTGGGATGATTAGAGAATTCTGTTTAAGCAATGCTTGTTGGCAGACTAGGCTGTCATAAACTCAGATGAAGGCTACAGAGGGCTTATGGGATAGCATCAGAGCATGACTGGGGCACCTTAAGCATGAGTGTTCCTCAGACGTCCATGCAGGTAGGTGTCTGGGAGCATCCATACAGCTGCTGTGCAGGGTTGCTATGGTGTTCTAGCCCCAGCAAATGAATGAAACTCCAGGGGAATGATCAGAAGAGAGATGAGAGTCAAGGCCAGGGACTGAGGCCTGTGGTGAGCGGTCATCTGTGGTAGGAGAAGGGGTGACAGCAAGAGACACAAGAGGGTGCCATCCTGGAAGCCAGGGAAGAAAGGGAGGATCCTTGGGGCTGGAGATATGGCTTAGCAGTTAAGAGCGCTGACTGCTCTTGCAGAAGACCTGGGCTCGATCCCCAGCACCCACATGGCGGCTGAGAACCATCTGTAACTCCAGTTCCAGGGGAATCCGACACCGTCTTCTGACCTCCGCGGCATTGCAGGACATGGGTACACAGACCCACATGAAGACAGTACATTCATACACATACAAGAATAAATAAAAATAAAAAAATAAAAAAAGAAAGGGAGGATCCTGACAAATGCCACTAGAAGGCTGGGTGACAGGAACTCACACTTATTGCTGGCTGTAGCAATGTGGGGAAACATGACACTGGGAACCATGACACAGCAGCATGGGAGGGACAGGACAAGGGCAGTGGGAGGATGGCAGAGGATGAGGGGAAGAGGATAGAAAGTTACAGTGAAAATAAGGATAAGAGAGTGAAAGAGAGAGAGGTCAGGCCAGGTTTGCTCTGGGGAGAGGCTCAGTAGTTAAGAGCACTGGCTACTCTTGAAGAGGACCTGGATTCAATTCCTAGCATCCACAAGGTGGCTAACAACTGTCCATAACTCTAGTTCCAGGGGATCTGACGTTCTCTTCTGATTGCCAAGGGCATCACATGACACAAGTGCACTTACATACATGCAGGCAACATACTTATACACATAAATCAATAAAAATTTTAAAATTAAAAAAAAAAACACATGAGTGTGTTCCTACATGGCAGTGAAGAACCTATGAGAAGATGTAGCTGTCTGGGCCTGTGACGTGCTCAAGCCAAGTATTACCCAGCACATGTCACAGACACTCAGTGTCCACCTCTCCCCCACCTCCATGGCCCTGCCCAGCAGAGCCTGCATACAGCAAGCTGCAGATCCATACCAGCCACACCTGCTTCCTTCTCTCGGCAGCCACTGACATCCATGTGAGACCCATAACAACTCCCTTCCCTGAGCACCTAGCAGGGAAGGGAAGGGGGTACCACAGGCTAACACACAGGGCCATCAGCATCCAGAAAGCCACTGACAAAGGCAAAGGGACTCAGCTATCCCAGCATACTACCCTACACTGTCACCAAGGTGATGGTGTTGAGGCAGCAGGTGAGTGTAATCAAGGCTCTACTTCTGTTGTCAAGACAGGAACGACACAGCATTGCATCACACGACCCAGTCCAGACGGTGCCTCGGGAACCAGCGAGGCCGAGGCCATGCACTGGACTAGGGACTCTGGCCAAAGTTCCTCTGTGGTCCACATGAATCCCTGGACAGAGACCGGATGAGGTGTTCAGGCCCTTCGTGTGCCACCTCTGGGGCCTCCCTGAGGCCAGCTGGCTCTGAAAAACAGCTCTGTGCCCTCACAGGCCACAGCACCTCAAACAGCACCAGTACTGTTGACAGCTCTAGAACTGCGACCAGCCCCAGCAGCACTACTCACCCTGTGCATGTCTTCATACTTGAGGAAAAGCACATTTGAGTCCATGCGGTGCTCCCAGAACTCCTGCACGTGCTCAAACCAGGAACCATAGCCCACTGTGGAGACAAGGACAGAGGACATCTGGAGAAGGGGCTGCTGTGAGGACTGCAGAGGCTCCTGGAAGGAAGAGCCCACTAGAAAGAGGCCCCACATCCCTCCTGTTCTAGCCGGTCTCTTTCACCAAGGCTCCTCACCTTTACCCAGCCCACATCTGGATGCCATAAAGGTCTTACAAGGCTTAAGAGCTCTGAAGACAAGCTGTGTACACTACAGGGTCAGTGAGACAGAATAGTGCCCAGAGGAACCTGGACAGAGGATCAAGTGGAATTACTGGTGTGGGTGGATGAGGGAAGCCCTAAGACAGTTCCAGAATGCAGGATCCTGCCCTATGACTTCTGGGGACTCTAAGCATATTCAGTGAAACCTGAGATCCTTAGAAAGGTGGGAGCCAAACACTGTCCCACAGGTACCCTGGGCCACACCACATGCTGGCTGGTCACAGCACCTCAGGTCTAGGGCACTTCATGGGGGTGAAGCACTCTACTATGTGCAGGCCACGTGAACACATTCCTAATGATGAGTACTGATGACCATCTTTTCCTCCGAGTTGCACAGTCCTGTGAGGGTTCTTGTGCCACACCTCCAAGGGTGCCATGGTAACAGAGGCAGGCCCCTATGAGCTACTCTACAGGAGGGGCACCCAGACCCCATTGAGCAGCAGGAATGAGACCAGTCTAAGCAAATCTGTTCCCTTTACAGAGAGCTGAATCTTGGGAGGGTCACAATGGGTCAGCCGTCACTAGAGCCAGAACAGGGAGACCCAGGTCATCTGACTCACATATTCAGCTGTAGCTAAGTACACACAGATGAAGCTGGAGGGGCAGAAGGAAGGCAAGCCACCTGGGAAGAGAACATGCAGGACTTCCAGACAACCCAGACCCCATTGGGTCACAGGGACCCTGAACAAGACAGGCCAGCCAGGGTCCTGAACTCAGCAAGGCATGTCTGACTTTTAATAGGGAGAGCAAGGGCACCCCATCTCTTCTGTACCTGAGGCCCCAGAGGAAATGGATGTGTGTGGGCTGGTGAGGGCTGAGTCTCTCCAGAAAAGGGGAGACCTGCCATGACTCCCTCTTTCTCTACACACCTCACTCTGCTCAGATGGTGAAACCACTCATCCAGGGCCCGAGGAAAGGCACAGCTCAACATGGCCCCAGGGAACAGTGTCTTTAATGTTCTTTGTGCTCTTAGCCCCCACCTTCTTTTGAGCCTTGGGAGGGAGGAAAGGCCTCCACGTCCCCTGCACTGTCACTGTCTCTAAGTGGCTAAGAGCAGAGCAAGGGAAGATCCCAACTGCAGGTGGGATAGAGGCAGAGTGTGTCCTTGAACTCTGGGACCTTCAACTGTGACCCTGATGCAGGGACAGATTTTAACAACCCTGGCTGAGTGCAGACCAAGCTGAATGTGGCAGACTCCTGCTGTGACCAATGGTGCTGTCCCTACACACCTGTAGGCAAGAGTCTATACCAGAACTGGAGGGAATGCTCAGGCTCCTGCACAGACCCCTGGGAGACTGCAGGGGGTTCTCCATGATGGACAGGTGGCGGAGAGAAGCTGGGTAGGGAGGGGCTGGGCAGGAAGGGACACTAGGAAACAGGTGCCTCAGCCTCCCACCCAAGGGTGGGCTTTCTTCAGGCATAGGGCACAGCTGAAGCAATGCTCAGAAGAAGCAGACCACTGGGGACAACCAGGCCCCTGTGGGTTCCCAACTGCTGTCTAGAATTACCTGCACTTGGCCTAGGAAGAAAGCTCATGGAGGTTCCGCCAAGGCCTGCTGCACTCAGGCTTTACGTTCCTGAGCTCTGTCACACACACCTCATCATCTATCCTCACAGCCTCTCTGCAGGACCCCAGATCACCCACCCTGATCAGGAAGAACAGCAAGCGTTTTACCAGGGTAATCTCAGTCTGTGTGCATACTGTACTGCCCACTTGCCATCCAAGAGACCCACAGTGCTGTGGGAGGCACCAGGGCAAGGTGGAAACAAAAGCACATGGAGGAACTGCTGCCAGGGCTCCGAGGAGCTTGACAGCCCGGCAGGAGAAGACCAGCAGGGTCTGCAAGAGGAGACTGCTTGCCTACTGGGCCCTGCTCCCCTTTGAGCAGAAAGGGGCGATTAGGGAGAACACATAGCACCCTGCCCAGCGTGCCCCGCTCCCTAAGTGTGCCCTGCCCCATCGCTGCCAGCCCCTGAAGTCCAGCCTGAAGCTCCACAGGGTTCCCGTCTACGGCAGCCTTCCCTCTGGCCTCTGCCTCTGGGTTCACAGTTTTCATTCTCACCTTGTTAAGAATCCACACAGGAGGGAGAGACTCTTAGCTGGAGATCCCTCCAAGTGGTGAGAAGCAGGACTCAAAAATTCTGGGCACTGCAGTGCCACACATCAGCTTTAAGATCCATAGTCACCCAGCAGCTCCACCATTTGGTAGGAACACAGGACCCACAGCACAGTGGGCTTCCAGGGGTGCAGGTGAGTCACCAGCATGCACTAGGCCCTCCAGGAATCCCAGCCCTTGGGGTCAGAGCACACCTCAACAGCAGGGCACTTACACTTGTCGTTCATGAACCTCCGGCAGAATTCCTGGAAAGTGCCTCGGTAGCTCATGGTCCGCAGGGAGCGGTGGAATTGATAGTAAGACACCACCAGGTCCTTAGGGTTGCGAGCCATGTAGATGACCTGTCAGTAGCAGAACTGAGTCAGGTCTCCTTCCTCCTGGCAAGGAGTCCAGTTGGCAGCTCCCAGCGTGGAGCGGGCCTCTGTGCCTGTTCTTACTACGTGTGCTGCACAGGTATGGCTAGCCCACACACTCTACATGCAGGGCGAGCAGCTCAGTATTTTTTGTTGTAGTGCTTTATCCCAGCACTGCTTTAAATCCATAGAACAGAGTAAGGGCTAGTGACACAGACTGGGACAGCAGAGCCTGTGAGCCCCATCCTCAGATGCTCCAGTGTGAGAGGAAGCCCTGGGAAAGCAGGAAGAAAGGGCTGCAGATATGATCCAATTCGGCCTTGATGAAGACCTGCACACTGAAATCCTCAGGGAGGACCCCAGGCCAGGAGTGGTAGGGACTGAGGTGGCTGCACAGGCCTTGGGTTCCCCTTGCTAAGGACTGGATGGCAGATGGAGGGTAGTTACCTTGGAGTCTCCATTGTGGAGGTCAGAGGGCAGGAAGCGGTAGGGCAAGTGGCTCTTGATGAGGCGGGGAGATGTCAATTCCTGTGGGCAGAAGGGACTGCTGATAAGAGGTCGGTCCCCCCCCCCGCGGCTTTCTAACATGCCTCAGAGGAGAAGGTTCTGACCAAGTAAGACTGCACATCCCCTAATCAACTTCCTACCTGAGCCATCTGGACATGGCCCACACCACACTGGCCAGAGAAGGCAGTCCCTGTACCCAGCCTGAGGGGTCAAGGACATCTGGCTTGAAAATGAGGAAGGGGCTATAGGGCAGTAGAAGCAGAAAACATGGGCCCAGAGTGGCATGTGCAAGATCCTGGGACAGCTGACACCCAGACACTTTGGGTTTCTCTCAGCTCCAATCCACACAGTAGCCAGGTGGATCCTGGGCAGCAGCTCCCGCTCCCTCAGCCCTCTGCTGAGCCTCTCTTCTTGTCAGCCTCCCCTGCAATGATGGGGTTTGGGTACACATTCAGCCCTCTGCTCTTCTCCTCTTCCCTCCAGACCATACTGGGATCCTTATTCCCTTTTGATTCACTGTCCCCAACTCTGTAACCACCAGAGCTTCTGGCCCTGTAAGGTGGGTCCTGTCAGCTCACGGCTGCACCCAATGCCAGCAGCAGCTGCAGTATGTGGGCACTCAAGGTGAAGAGAGTGACCACTCATAGAGTCCCCGTGATCCCCTCTGCAGCCATCGTCACTCCATAGGACTCCACGTGTGGGAGCCAATGTGGCCAGCACAGACTGCAGACAGCAGAGTGAACTTGAGAGACCCGGTATAGAGACAGGCTCACCCCAATGTTAATTACAGAGGGATTAGCTGTCAGTGCTTCTCAAGTGCTCATCCACCAGGAAAGCAGGTGGGCAGGGCCAGGCTGCTGAGGCCAGTATAGACTGTCAGGCCTGAACTACAGAGGTGGGAGGAGATAGAGTGGAGAGAAAAGTCCAGAAACCTGGCATGTACAGTATGCACAGAACCTGGAGATAACCTTCCTTTGTTGAGACAGGTCTCCCCATGTAGCCAGGCTGGTCTTAAACTCACAGTGATCCTCCTGCCTCAGTCTCACCAGGAAAGTATGAGAAACCACACCTGGCTAACTTCATTCTTAAAAAAAATTAATATGTATGAGTGTTTTGCCTATATGAATATAAGTACACCACATGTGTGAAATTCCTGCAGAGGCCAGAAGAGGGCATCCGATCCCTTGGAACTAGAGTTATGGACAGTTGTTAGCCTCCATGTGGGAGCTGGCAACCAAACCTAGATCCTCTGTAAGAGCAGCAAGTGTTCTTAACCACAGAGCTATCTCTTCAGCCCTAAAACAAAAAATTTTTGAGCCAGGGTTTCCCTGTAGTCTGAAATGGCCTAGAACTTAATATGTAGACTGGACTGGCCTTGATCTTACAGAGATCTACCTGCCTCTGCCTCCTAAATGCTGGGATTAAAGGCATGAGCCACCACACCTGATGCTTAATTTCATTCTTGATGCCAAAGGGTTGATGCAAACATGTCCACCCCAGCTCCCTTGACAGACGAGGGAGGGGCTCAGGCCTGCTTCCTCACTGGCACAAGGTTTGGAGGGAGGTACATCTCTCTCTCTCTCTCTCTCTCTCTCTCTCTCTATATATATATATATATATATATATATATATATATATATATGTGAGAGAGAGAGAGAGAGAGAGAGAGAGAGGCGAACCTCCCTCCAAACCTTGTAGACTCCTCAACCCTGATAGTTGCCCACACCTGATAGAACCCATAGTCATGGGCTCAAGCCTGTGAGTCTCTCCCTCCCAGATAGATGGAACCACCCATGATCCCTCAGTTGTCCCCATCCACAGAGTCCCAATGGTCCCCTTTGAAGCCATCATCACTCCATAGGTGTAACTGTGGTAGGGTCACACTAGGCCTGTATGCCCACGAGGTACCTTGATAATGTCCAGGCCTGGTTGTGGGTACTCCAGCACTGGCAGCTGCTCATCAATATTCATCAAGCCGATCTCATCAGGGTCAGCCCCCTGGCTCACTAGGTAGACCACCTCCTGCAGAAGGCTTGTGCCTAGGAAGAAAGGCAGGAGAGAATGCTCAGACCAGGTGCTGGGCTAGCCCCATAGTCAAGGCAAATGCTGCTGCCTGAGAAGGAGGTAGACGGGCCACAAGGAGGATGAGGTGCCTGGAGGAGATCCCGAAACAGAGCCCCAGGCTAGGCAGGAGTCCCCAACTCTACTCACCTCTGCTAGTCCCTTGCCTGAATCATATTTTATTTATCATCAGGCAGGACAGCTGGAAAAGTAAGCCCGATTTGACAGCTCTCAACTCTGAAGTCTTCAGAGTCTGAACTCTCCACCAGAGGCATGAGCATGCTCAGGGAAGTGAATTTAATTCCCCAGTGTCTACTGAGCACAACATACACGTGTAGCCCATGGTCCTAGAATTAGCATCAAGGGAAACAAACCAACCAGTGTGTTCCGAACAGCCCTGGCCGTGTCATTCACAAGACAGCCAAGCCCTGGAAGCAAAAGCATCTGTTAACCACAGGAGCACACTGACGGTCATGCGATGGGGTAGAGCATCAAGGAAGGACGAGCTCCCAACACAGAACAGTGCAGGTCCAGGACCAACAGCACCTGCTATGTGATTCTGGTTGCTCCTTTGCAAAATGGAGCTATGGTGACAGAGATGAAACCAAGGGCCATGTGAGCAGACCACTCACTTAGAAACCCAGAAGACCTATGGTCTTTGCCACCCGACCCAGCCATACCACTCCTGGGCATGTACCCTCAAGACTTACGCCACCACAGAGATACATGCACGGCCATGTTTATTTCAGCTCTCTTCACAATAGCAAAGAGCTGGAACCAACCTAAATGCCCCTCAACTGACGAATGGATAGAGAAAATGTGGTACATCTACACAATGGAGTTCTATGCAGCAGTAAAGAAAGACGACATCAAGAGCTTTGCAGGAAAATGGCTGGAGCTAGAGGACATCATGCTGAGTGAAGTAACACAGTCCCAGAAAAACAAACGACGAATGGTATCCCTCATCTGTGGATGCTAGTGCCAATTACCCAGTTGTAAGTATTTCTTGTGTAGGGCCCCCTGAGCTTCTGTACAAAGCAGTTGGACATAATGCATTTTGGAAACAACAACAACAACAGAAAATACTGCATCAAAGAACTGACTGAAACAGTGAACTTCTGCTCAAAACAGTCAACGTCCCCATGGAAAATATTGAGAAAGACTAAGAGATGGAAAGCATGTTTGGCAGAATGCACGAGCTCTGACGGGTTGGGGGAATGAGCGGGAACACGGGTCTAGATTTGTTAAAAATAAATAAATAAATACAATTAAAAAAAAAAAAAAAAGAAACCCAGAAGACCTATGGTCTCATGTCTCACAGTGGGTCTGCTGGGACTTTCAGAGAAACTGAGTTCACTGAGAGACGGACACCGTCAGCCTGCAGCAGCCTGCTCCACCCAGTCTGCTCAAGACAGCAGAAACAGCCAAGGCCAAGTGCAGGCCTAAACCCACACCTGAGCCATGCAAGGCAGACAGCAACCCATCAGGAAACATAGGCACTTAAGGGCACAGAGGCCCTCAGGGCCCCAGACATGTGAGTGACTCCCCACCTTCACAGAGTAGAAACACAGAAAGGATGTGTTCCCTGATGGACCTGGGAACAGCCCCCGCCCCACTCAGACCAGGTCCCACTGCCTCCAACCTAAGGCTGTTCTGCAACCTCTCCCTGTTCGTGATGAGACCTAGACACCCAGGGTCCAGCTTTCCGTTCCCTCTGCCTGTTTCCTCCCCCAGATTCAGCCTCACAGGCAGCTGCTGTATCTCTGCCCCAAACTTTGCCTCCCCAGAAGTCCCTGACCACTGACACTACATGCAATCTGCACCCTAACTGCTCTCCCTCCCTCTCTGTGCCCCTCAGCCAGTGCTAGAGATGGGAAGAGCAGGGCCAGCCTAGACCCTGCTGGGCCCCATGACCAGGGCGACATCCAGCTAGTGGTCAGCTGAGAGTAGCGGAAGAAAGGCCTGCCATGGAGAAGGTGACTCTGCAGTTCGCCAGCCACAGTGGCCTCGCAGAAGACAGGCACAACTCACAACTGAACACACTGTCCCTTCAACTTCAGAGGGCTTTGGTCTCTGGCTGGTCCCTTCTCTGTAGCATTCCAATACAGGCCTCATCCAGCTCCACCCCAAAAGTACAACACACCCTACTGGGCTAGCACCAGGTGCTCAGTAGAAGGTAGAATATTGTCCCCAACTCCACTGCTCAGCAATCCACACCTTCAAAAGCTGCTCACACCAAGCAGTGCCCTCACACCATCCATGGAAGACCTCCAAGTGACCCCCTACTCCCTATGGTGAGACCTTAAGCCAGGTGTGGCTACACACACATATAATCATCCCATTACTTGGGAGGCTGAGGCAGGATTGACAGTTGGAGGCCAGCCTGAGCTATACAGCAATACCTTGTCTCAGAAAATCAAAACAAAAGCAAAACCTTACCAAGCCTGCTAAGTCTATGCATCTGCCTGTCCTCCCTTCCTCTCTTTCCTTGCTGATCTCTGCAAGGGCCCTTTCCTCCTCCCTCCTCTATGTAGCTACTCAAATGTCACCCACCATAAGGGCTCCCCTGGCCTGTCTGTCCCTCGCACTGCTATTACTGTATTAACAACCCAGGACTGGCACACATTTCTTCCAGAGTCCACCACCCAGGTCAGGGGCTACTCAGCCAAGAACTCAGTTGTCCACTGTCCTCTAAGAACTAGCACACCTGGACACAGCTCACCTGCTGAGCAGGCAGGCGACCACAGGGTGGCTGGGGCGACACCCTGGAGCAAAGGCTGGAACCAAAGAAGAAAACAATGAGGTGAGTCCCTCCCCAGCTTCTTGGCAGATGCCAGAAGGGGCAAGCGACTTGCTCGGAGCAGAGAAAGACCCAGCAATCCTAAGCACGAGAATGTACATCCTGAGAATGCACCCTGTGAGAAGCGCCAACTGGGACAGCCATACAGAGGATGTGGCAGAGTTTTGTGTGACACGGGCATCTAGCCACAGCATAACACAAAGGGATAGCTCACGCGTGAGACTGTATGGTCTTCCAGCCCCAACTGTGGCCCCCAGGAGTGGAATGTGGATGTGCCTATTTCCAACAGGTCACCGGGTACAGGTGGCAATCACAGGCCAGCACCAGATCTGGGAGGGTCAGGAACTCACACACACACACACACACACACACACACACACACACACACACACTCACACACAGCCCAGCAGGGTGGAGCGTGGCAGGGCAGGGCAGTGTCCCTGGAGCCTACTTGCTGCTGCAGTGCCCACTACCATATCGGGATACCCTGATCTGCACAAAAATGTAGAGGCATCTGTGGTGCTGGGAGGAGAGAGCCCCTGGAAAGCCAGCCTGCTGCACCACAATAAATACAATCTTCAGGGTGAAGAACTGCCAGGCTGGAGCCACCTTGCCAGCTGGGAACACGGCCCGGCTCTCCATGGAAGACTCCATCAGCCACAGTGCACTGTGATGACGGGGCCAGAGCCTGTGTGACAAATCACAGAAGCTCCCGCAGCGGCTGGCAGGACTCTAATCTGAACCTGGTTGAGAAGCAGAGACACTCCTAGAGTTCAGAAGTAGACCTGCCTTAGAATTGGGGTCACCCCCAAGGAGGCCAGCTGAACTCTTTTTGACCCCTCTTAGAATATTTTAATTCCATCAGACATTATATTTATTTTTATTTTTTATTTATTATTTATTATTTTATGTGTATGAGTGTACTGTCTGCATGTAGGTTGGTGCACCCATGTCGTGCAATGCTGTGGAGGTCAGAAGAGGGTGTCAGATTTCCCTGGAACTGGAGTTAAAGATGGTCCTGGGTGGGTGCTGGGAATTGAACTCTTGTCCTCTGCAAGAGCAGTTGGTGCTCTTAACCACTGAGCCATCTCTCCAGCCCCCATTACATTTATTTTTATATTTTACCGGCATATATATATATATATATATATATATATATACACACACACACACACACACACGGATGTGTGTGTGCCACATGTGCGCAATGCCTGCAGATGCCAGAAGAGGGTGCCAGATCCTCTGAAACTGGAGCTACCATGTAGGTACTGGGAATCAATCCCGGGTCCTCTGCCAGAGCAGCCAGTGCTCTTAACTGCTGAGCCATCTCTCTTGCCCCAATTCTACTATATCTTAATGCCTCCAGATGTGACAGTACACACTCATAAACCCAGCTTGGAGGAGAAACTAAGGGGTCACTGCAAGTCTGAGGCCAGCCTAGGCTAAAGAAGACCTTGTCTCAGAAAAAGGTCTCATTTGTTTGTTGTACTGTAATAATGCTTTCAGATTTGCTTGGCTGTGGGTAACTGAAGTCACGATGGGGGCACTTTATCTTCGGGACATGCCCTCGTCACTTAGCACTTCAGGCCCACCTGATGATCTGTGCATTAAACACAGTACACTGTTTCTCCCACAGATCTCCTTCTACCTTGGACGTGCATTGTCCCTCACCCATGTCTCCTCCACACTGGCACCTCCAGCTGCTTCTTCACAGAGACCTCAAGCATCTCCAGTCCAAATGTGACTAGCATCTCAGCTAGACACAGAGCCCTAGGCAGCCACTTGTATGCTGCAAGCACCTTGTTCTCCTGGCTGCCCAGGCTGCTTCCTGGAGCCGTGAGCCTCTGCTGTCACCATCGTCTGCCAATGGCGTCTCTGCCTCGCAGCAGCACAGCGGCTGTGACCCTTCCTCACTCTCGGGCTGATGTGCAGAGCTCATACCTTGAGCTCTGGGAACCCCAGGCGCAATCTCCTGCTCCCCTCTCTGCTCTCTCTTCTAGAACTCTGGAATTCATCTTCCAATTCTTTTACCTTTCTACTCTTATTTGGCATTGTTTTGCAAATTTTTTCTTCTCCTTCACAGACACTCCTGGGCATGACTCTCCAGACAAGGCAGCACCCCACCTCTCAGATTTCCCTCCCAAGTGCACCTGGAGTCCACTGCTCTCCAATAAGCCCTTCCCTGATGCTGCTTTTTTCCCTAAGAAACAGGTGCCTCACCCTCTGGGGTCAGTAGCCATGGGGGGCATGCGGGAAGGGTGGCACTTTGGGACACTGGTGTCCCTCTTTCTACACTTAGTTTCTGTGGGTCCCTGACATCCTACTGGAAGTCATCAGAACCTAAGCTGCACCCCATAAGATGGGGATGGGAGGTAGAAGCAGCCCTGTGTGGAAAGGTGGAGCCCGGGTGTGCATATGCATGTGTGTGCGTGTGTGTGTGTGTGTATGTGTGTGTGTGTGTGTGTGTGAAAGAGAGAGAGAGAGAGAGAGAGAGAGAGAGAGAGAGAGAGAGAGAGAACAAGCACACAAGTAGCGCAGCCTAGCCACTCCCCGAGGAGACCCGTCACCCCGTTCTCCATGGTCTCTAACGCCCCAAATCCAGTTCTTTGGTGTCAATATTCCCAAAGATGGGGGCCTCCGACCTCCAGCCGTGAGCAGGGGAATCAAGGACAGGAGCTGGGAATTCTACCTCTTGGGTACAGTTTTCCTCTAATCTTCATTGCTGACAACCTGTGCCAGCTTCTACCTGTGACCTGCATCCTCAAATCCATAGCCTATCTGTGTCAGCATAAAAAACACATTTGCAACAGCCCCATGGGGCAGTCACCTCACTAATTCCCAGAGCTCTACAGTAGAAACCACCCTCACCATTCTCAGCCAACACCTGGCCAGTGGCACCGGAGCTCCCAGATGCCTCATGTCTGTCCACACACAGGCCTAGTCAGTCCAGATAACTCCAGTGAGGTTTCTCGAGCAAGCAGAGTTCTGCTCTGCATTCCACTGGTCCCACACACTCACACATACTTCCCTGCTATCCACCAGGGGCAGCAAGCACCCTGGAGATGGCAGTGGTATCACTGACGTAGACAGGCACACCTGTGTGGCCCATCCTTCCTCTACCTGTTTCTACACACCCAACTCTCACTCTCAAAACAGTCTCAACATGCAGAGGAGGCAGCAAGCTCAAGAAGAAGGCTGATCACCCAGATGGGTACGGAGTGGGTAGCCAGAGTAAGAGCTGGCCCTAGTGCCCCCCGACACCGGCTCACACAGCCCTGAGGAGTGTCAGCCAGGCGTGGTGCTTGAGCAGGGGCCCAGACATCCCGAGAGTTAAGGATGGGAGTGGGACAAGAATCCCACCTCTTAGTGAAGCCTTCACTGACCCCCACTTTCGACAAGGCCTGTACCCAGTATGCCTACATTCCCACACCTACAGCCTTTCAGCCTCAGTGCAGGCCTTTAATCCCAGCACCTGGGAGGCAGAGGCAGATGGACTGATGTGAGTTTGAGGACAGTTTGGTGTACACAGCAAGTTTCAGGCAAGTTGGGGCTACACAGTGAGATACTGTCTCAAAAAACAAATTAACAAAAATGAATCCTCCCAACTCACAGACTCAGGAAAATGTCTACTAATGTCTTCCTCCTTGGATTCCAAACTTTTCCACAGCCACTATCATGTCTCATTCCACCCCCAGCAAGAGCAGTTTTCAGGGGTGGTGGGCACCCAGGTCACAAAAGCCTGGGACAAATGGGGCTGGAAAAATAGCTCAGTATTAGGAGCACTGGCTGCTCTGGCAGAGGACCTGGACTGGGTTCCCAGCACCCACATGGTGGCTAACAACCATCCATAATCCCAGTTCAAGAGGATCCAATGTTCTCTTCTGGCGTCCTCGGGAACTGCACACACAGGTGCACTTACATACATACACACAAAAAATAAAAATGAATAAAAAGTATAAAAGAGCTTAGGCATGAACCAGAGTACTATACACAGGCATTGAACATACTTTCAATCCACACAGACAAGCAAGTCACACATGCACTCCCAAACACACCACAGACACACACACACAGACACACACAGACACACACAGACACACATACACATACACACACACACACACACACACACACACACACACAAGGTAACAGCAAACCAAAGCCTCTCTACTCCCAGGGCAGGATCGGGCCGGGATGAGACCCAAGTGGAGACTCTGGGACCCACTTCACCTGCGATATGGCAGCTTGGCTTCACCCTCAGCCTTGGGAGACATGAGGTGACCCTGTACCCACTGGGCATCCATTTCAGCAGCCAGGCCCCACTGGGCAGCAAGAGGAAGTGGCAGCCCTAATCGCCATGGGTGATTTTGCTCCTTTACCGGGACAGCACAAGGTCGTGCTGCACTGAGCCCACCACCAGTACCGCCCATTCTCAAGGGTTCTGGGAATCCTGCCACAGTGCAGAAACCACAAGAACCCAGACCCCAGATCTGCAGTGTCCCAGGTAGCTTCAGCTGTCAGCCCGATACAGCCTAGAGTCATCTGAGGGTCTCAACTGAAAAACTGCCCAGATCAGATCAGCGTGTGGCCATGCCTATGAAGGACTGACTTGACTGATGACTGGCATAGGGGGACCCAGCCCACTGTGGGCAGCACTGCCCCTAGACGAGTGGGAGAGGGCCATATAAGAAAGAGCCAGGGTGTGACCAGAGAGCAAGCCAGCAAGCAGCATCCCTGATCCCTGCCTTGAGTTCCTGCTCTGAATTCCCTCGGTGATGGACTGGGAGTTGGAAGTGTAAGTCTAATAAACCCTTTCCTTCCCAAGTTACTTTTGGTCGGAGCATTTATCTACAGCAACAGGAAGCAAACGAGGACCCCCGGGTCGGCCCTGCTTAGTGACTCCAGGGACCTGAAAGAGCTATGGCTCCTCTGGCCTCAGTTTCCTCACAATGCTAATCTCCCAGGCCTGCTGAGTAGATGTTTGCTCCCCCCCACCCCCCACTGAGGAGGTGGTAGGTGCCACCTGCAGCCCCTGTAAGCAGAGTGTGGGGCCCCCTCATGGCGAAGAGCTCACCCCTGAAAGAACATTAAGGAACAGGCGGGCCCTCCTGAGACAGCACGTGAAGATCTAAGAACAAAGGATTACTACGGGCCTCGCAGGGCTGGAGCCGCCTGGGTCTCTACCCCGTAATGGCATAAAGATCTTTATTCCCCCACTGTGGCTCTGGCACGACCACAGGACCAGCTGTGGTCAACACAGACCTCTGGGTATCTCGCCTCTTCTCTGTGTTTCGCTCTGAGGAGACCATCCCCAGGCTGGCCTGCTCATCCTCAAATTCAGAAAAGACAGGAGCAGAGAAGCCTGGTCACCCGGCCTGGAGCAGAGCCCAATCGCTCTGCAGATTCATGAGCTAGAACCAAGACCAGCTTAAACAGAATTGGAGCTGTGACCCTGTGCTGGATAGCTTTAGTGTCAACTTGACACACCTGGGTTGAGGGAGCCTCAATTGGGGAATTGGCTCCACTGGACTGGCCTGTGGACACGTCTGTAGAATACTGTCTTGATTGTTGAGCAATGTGGAAGGTCCCAGCCCACTATGGGTGGTGCCACCCTTGGGCAGGTTGTTATGTACCATATAAGAAGGCAGGCTGACTATGGAAAGCAGTGTGGAGAACCCTTGGAAGACTCAAAATGAGCTTATCACCTAACCCAGTCATACCACTCCTGGGTATATACCCACAAGACTCTTCTTACCGCAGAGATACATGCACAGCTATATTTATTGCAGCTCTGTTCACAATAGCAAAAAGCTGGAACCAACCCAAATGCCCCTCAACTGGATGAGTGGATAGAGAAAATGTAGTACATGTACACAATGGAGTTCTATGCAGCAGTAAAAAAAGACAACATCATGAACTTTGCAGGTAAATGGATGGAACTGGAAGATATTATGTTAAGTGAAGTAACACAGTCCGAGAAAAACAAACGACGAATGGTATCCCTCATCTATGGATGCTAGCACCAATAACCTAGTTGTAAACATTTCTTGTTGGGAATGATGCATATTGGAAAGAACAACACCACCACCAACAACAGAGGGGACTGCATCAAAGAACTGACTGAAAGGGTGAATCTGGGGGTTGGGGGGTTGGGAGGGGGACATGAGTCTGGATTCAATTTGTAACATAATCTTGTGCAAAAAAAAAAAGTAAAACAATTAAAAAAAGAAAGCAGGCTGCGCATGGGCCAGAGGAGCAAGCCAGTAAGCAGCTTTCCTCCATGGCCTATGCTTCAGCTCCTGCCTCCAGGTTCCTGCCCTGAGTTCCTATGTTGGGCTCCCTCAGTGATGAACAGTGACCCAGGAGATGTGAGCCAAATAAACCCTTTCCTTCCCAAACTGGAACAGGTCAGAGTTTTGTCACAGCAATGGAAAAGCGAACTAGAACAGACCCAAACCAAGATGGAGCCTAGGTCCCCTCAGCCACTAGGGGCCCCCGATGCTGGGCTGGACAGCTCCCTGCTGTATGAAGGTTTCTGGCTTCCAGTCATGAGCTAGCTCTCTGCAGGAACTAAAAGTGAGGAGCTGGCAGTGGCTCCCCACCTCTCTCCCAGAGGCCAAAGCAGTAACCTAGAGTGGCCTAGAGCTACCATCTGAAGCCTGGACCTCCCAAAGAAAGAGACTTGGTAGATACCACTGGCAGAGCCAGGCTTGGTTCCTTACCCACAAAAGGTCCACTTCTCAGGGAAGTAGGGTAGGCAGCCTAAGGTGCCTAGGAGGCCCAAGCTTGAGCCCCCTTCGGTGCCCTGCCACCAGGCTTCACATGGGTAAATATCCTGCCAGTGGTAGGCTTGGGGTCAGGAGACCCTGGCTCACTACAGCTGAGCCTCATGTAAGGACCCTGAATTCTGGAGACATACGGAAGGCCTGGTGGGCATCTGGACTGAAACAACTTGTTTAGTTTCCAGAAAATGTGAGGAAGTCTGCAAAGCAGACATCCTCGAGACTCCCACCTTCCTTAGGCCATCCTACCTCCTCACAGGCTCCAGAAGGCCACACAAGTCCCACTCGCTGCCAGCCACTGTCATGCCTGCACAGGCTCTCCACAAGCTAAGAGCTCACCTAGCTCCAAACACAGGCTCCTGTGTACAGGTGGCCTGGGGCTCAGAGGACAGGGCTCTGGAGTGGAAGCCAACGTCAGGTGCAGGAGGGATGGGGGAGGCAAGACCTTCCCCCCCGGGTACCAGTGAAGACCCTACTATGGCTGGAGATGGGAAGGGGGAACAAAAGCCCATAGAAGCAGACAGGCAACCTTGGGACTAGAGGCCGCAGATACTGGAAAAGGGACAAGAAACTTCCACACAAGACTCTCCATTAAGGCAGATTTGGTGCCACACAGGGTCCCTGAGAAAGACCCCAGAAAGAGTGTAGAACCTGCAGACTTTGGTGCCCTAGAGGGCAGAAGCCCAGGACAGTCCCTCTGAGCTAGGAAGTCAGTGCTACATGTGGGTATCCTGGACATAGACCTCCAACACCCAAAGCTGAGAGTAAAGCAGGAACAGTGGAAAAACCCTCTAAAAGATGCTCCTGCACAGGGACCACTACAGGATGGTGAAACCCACCATCACCTGGGGTAGTCAGAGCCACAAGACACCCACTCAGCCATCCAGAGCCACTCAGCCATCCAGAGCCACTCAGCCATCCAGAGCCACTCAGCTATCCAGAGCCACTCAGCCATCCAGAGCCACTCAGCCATCCAGAGCCACTCAGCCATCCAGAGCCACTCAGCCATCCAGAGCCACTCAGCCATCCAGAGCCACTCAGCCATCCAGAGCCACTCAGCCATCCAGAGCCACTCAGCCATCCAGAGCCACTCAGCCATCCAGAGCCACTCAGCCATCCAGAGCCACTCAGCCATCCAGAGCCACTCAGCCATCCAGAGCCACTCAGCCATCCAGAGCCACTCAGCCATCCAGAGCCACTCAGCCATCCAGAGCCACTCAGCCATCCAGAGCCACTCAGCCATCCAGAGCCACTCAGCCATCCAGAGCCACTCAGCCATCCAGAGCCACTCAGCCATCCAGAGCCACTCAGCCATCCAGAGCCACTCAGCCATCCAGAGCCACTCAGCCATCCAGAGCCACTCAGCCATCCAGAGCCACTCAGCCATCCAGAGCCACTCAGCCATCCAGAGCCACTCAGCCATCCAGAGCCACTCAGCCATCCAGAGCCACTCAGCCATCCAGAGCCACTCAGCCATCCAGAGCCACTCAGCTATCCAGAGCCACTCAGCCATCCAGAGCCACTCAGCTATCCAGAGCCACTCAGCCATCCAGAGCCACTCAGCCATCCAGAGCCACTCAGCTATCCAGAGCGACTCACTCCATCCTGTGGCCTAGCAGGGAAAAAGCACACACACCCCAGTCTACAGTCTGATGCCTGTGTCCAGCAGTCAAAGGAACTACTCACAAAAGGCAAGAAAAACTGACTCTCAGGGCTGGAGAGATGGCCTAGCGGTTAAGAGCACCAACCACTCTTGCAGAGGACCCGGGTTTGATCCCCAGCACCCACATGGCGGCTGAGAACCATCTGAAACTCCAATTCCAGGAGAACTCCAGTTCCAGGGGAATCCGACACCCTCTTCTGACCTCTGCGGCATTGCACAACACGGGTGCACAAGCCTACATGCAGACAGTACATTCATACACATAAAAAAATAAATAAAAATTAAAAAAAAAAGAAAAACTGACTCTCCAGAGACAAGGTAGTGGACAGAACCAAGTTCAGGGGGCTAGAGAGATGGCTCAGAGGTTAAGAGCACTTACTCATCTTCCAGAGGACCTGGGTTCAGTTACCAGCACCCACACAGGGCACCTCACAACCACCTGTAACTCCAGTCCCAGGGAAGCCAATGTCCTCTTCTGGCCTCATGTATATGGTTAGTTACCCATACACAGACACATGCACATAAATAACAAATCCTTTTTTTTATCAGACTCAGAGTGTAAAATAAATCTGACTACTGTGTCAAAGGTGATCAGCATGCATGAACAGATGAGATACTTTAGAGTTATAGATAGAAATACCACCATAACAAGTACAGCAGCTTCCAAGGGATCAGTGATTAGACACTTGGAAGAACTGCCAGGTAAATGTGAACACCTGTAATCCCAGCACTCAAGTTGCTGAGGTAGGAGGATCATGGAAAGATAAGAGACCAACCTGGGCTACTACAGAGCAAGTTCCAGGTCAGCCTGGGCTACTGAGTGAGTTCCAAGCCAGTTTGGGTTCAGAGTGAATTCCAGGCCAGCAGAGGCTTAGAATGAGTTCCAGAACAGCCTGGGCTACGTAGTAAGTTCCAGGCTAGCTTGGGCTACAGTGAGGCCTTGTCTCAGAAAAGAAAGGAAGAAAGAAAGAAAAGAAGGAAAGGAAGGAGGGAGAGAGCAAGGGAAGGAGGGAGGGAGGCAACAAAATGTCTCCACAGTGACAGAAGGCAGTAGGAAGAGGTCCAAGCAGCTCAGTAAACCCCAGGTAGGATCTCCAGCCAAACACAAAACACACAGTAAATCCTGGACATGATGAAATCAAAGGTATAGAGGAAACATTTGCAGCTAAGAAAAACATGTCACAAAGGGAAACAATGCAGGCAATGTTTCATCCCAAACCACTGGAGGGAGGAGATGATGGAGGCAGGTCTGTGGTACTGAGAGGCTCTGGGAGCAATGTGGGGAAGGAGGGTCAGCTTACCCACAAGTGAAGTCAGTAAGATTGCCATCCTCATTGGATATTTTAGGGGTATGAAGGGAAGGGGAGAAGAGAGACTAGTATCCCAGACACACAGAGCAGAAATGCATGAGTAAGAAATGGTCTGAGCTGCTTTGCATGTTCCATGTGGGCAGGGAGCAAGGAGGTGTGGGCAGACTAGACAGAGGCCTGCAAAGACGACAGAAGTGGAACAGCGCCTGCAGCAACAGGGAGCCCCGAGGACGACGGAGGAAGTGACCACAGCTTCTGCTTCTCTGTAGCTGGGGTGACTGGGGAAGCACAGGTGCTTCCCCAGTCACCCCAGCTACAGAGAAGCAGAAGCACATACCAATATCATGCTGTTGTGGGGGGACCTCAAGCAGGGTTGAGTCTCTGCTGGGGTCTCATTACTGAGCTGGTATGTTTACTCTGGTATGTGCTTCTGCTTGTACTTGAAATATGCATATTACATGTAAGGGCAGTCTGGGCTACACAGCAAGTTCAAGGACAGTCTGTATCACATGAACCAAGAGATCCTGTTTCAACAACAAAGAACTCTGTGGGGTGGGTGTGATAGGGGATCCCTATAATCCTAGCACTGGGGAGGCAAAAGCAGGAGGACTAAGTATCCAAGGCCAATCTGGGTTACATAAAGAGACTCTGTCTTGGGCTGAATAGATGGCTCAGTGGTTAAAGAGCACTGGCTGCTCTTGCAGAGGACCTGGGTTTGATTCCCAGAACCCACATGGTGTCTACAAACCATCTGTAATTCCAGTTCTAGGAGATCCAACGCCCTCTTCTGACCCCCATGGGCACTGCACAACATGGGTGCACTTACACACATGCAGGCAGTACATTTATAAACAAAAAATAAAATATTTTTTAAAAGAGGCTCTTTCTCTAAAAAACCAAGTAAAAATATAAATGCTTTCCACCTGAGTCTGCATCACGGAAGCTCCCCAAACTCACCAGGCCCCAGTGTAGGGTTCCCCGAACACCCACCAGCCCCAAGTTCACAGGTGGGCCTCCAGCCCAGCCACTCCCTCAGGAATCCTGGCCAATGCCCCCCTTGTCCCTTCCAGTAAGTCACTCCTCTGCCCCCTCCCACAGGCAACATGAGCCACAGTCCCAACCATACCCCCAGGGTCCTATGAGTTCCAAAAACCAAGTTTTCCAGTTCCCACCCTGAACCAGCAGGAGGTGGTTTGAATTTCTTTACCCCATGTACATATTCATACATGTGCGGCAAAAATAACACAAACCTGTTCCTTCCCTAAGACCTGCCCCCATCTGTGGCCAGACACAGTGGCGGAGCACCCACTGGCCCAGCATGTGCAAGACCTAGCACCACCAAAAAAGACAACACCCAAGCACTACTGGAAGCCCCACTGGGGCGAACCCAGCCTGGTGGCCAGGGTACAGCAATCCCTCTAAACGCTGCCTACCAGGTTGGGCAGAGGGGCTTTGTGCAAGCCCCTTCCAGCCTCCGCCAGCACCCAGCCTCTCTCCTGCCTCTGCCTCTTCCAAGACACCCTGGGTGCTTAAACTGAATTTGGCCCCAGAGTCTCGGCACCCAGAGGCCTGCCTGAGAGCCCACCACCTTCCTAGGGGGATGGGGGTGCTGGGCAGCTGCCCTGGGAACTGGAACTCCACCCCAGATGACAGCCAGCCTGCTGAGGGTGCTGCAGGGTGAGGGTCAACCACCTTCTCAATTATCTTGAGCATCCAGGACATTGGACACAAGGGCCCCTTCTGGGCCCAGGGGACAAAAAAGCAGGCAAGCTGGGCTCTTCCCTACAGACCTATTAGAGGCACCACACTGCCATTTCTACTCCAGGTATGGACAGCCCGGCGGCTTCAGACCCGGGGCCAGCTGTGTGACCTTGGGCAAGCCTCCTTCCTTCTCTGAGCCTCAGCCCGGACCACGGCGGGACTGGCCAGCTATAGCACCAGCAGCTGCAATGCAGACGTGGGTTCCTGCTGGGGAGCCTGACTGCTGGGTGACAGGGGAAGTCCCTAAACAAGGTGCTCGGAGGCCAGGGCTGGTCCCCTCCCCCACAGATCCCATGCCGGTGGCATCCCCCTTCCCGAGTCATCCCCGGCTGCACCGGTATCGGAACAGAGAGGTTCGGTGAGCGGCCCAAGGTCACACAGCCCCGCCTGGTCCCCGGCTCACCAGACTTGGGGTAGGTGACGATCCACACGTCGCTGGGCCGCACCGGGAAATCGGCGATGTCCTCCATCTTCCCGCGGCAGAAGGGCGGCAACCGCACGCCGTGGAACTCGAAGTACTTGCTCTCGAACTCCCCCGGGGTGCTGGGGGTCTCGGCCTCGCTCTCCGCCATGCCGCCGCCCTCGCCCACCCCTCACCCCGTGGCCGAAGCTCCGCAGGCGTGACGTCACGGCGCCGGCGCGGGGGCTCCACAGGCGGGCATGACGTCATGGCCGCGCCCTACGCACGCCGCACGCCCCCGCCGCGTGACGTCACGGCGCCGCGGCTGCCGCAGAGCCCAGTGTGGAAGTGCGGACTGTGCGGAGGCAGCAGAGAACCCAGGATCTGGCGTCTGCAAAGAGAGGGTTGGCAGGTGCAGGGTGCAAGTGATCCCGAGGGCCCGCAGCAGAGCCAGGGGATGGTGCAGACCCCAGCCGCAGGGAGGCCCCCACTCCTGCAGCTCACAAACCACTTATGACGAGGAGCGCAGAGCATGGCTAGAGAAAGGCCACCCTCCTGAGAGTCAAAGCTCCTGGCCAGAGCCCTGGCCCAGCTGACAGCGACGTCAGCCTCTCCAGTCAGCATTCTCTCTCTTGGTGGATCTGGGACCAAGCCAAGGAGCTAGGAGGAGCTGCCTGGCAGGTGTAAGGCCCTGGGTTCAGCTCCCCGATTCCCCTGCACTAGGGAAGGGAAGTAGTCTGGCTTGGCACAAACTTGGGATCCCAGCACTTGGGAAGCGAAGACAGAAGAATCAGTTCAAGACCAGCCTTGACTGCATAGTGAGTTTGAAGCCTGGGATATATGAGACCCTGTGTCAAAATAAAACTCGGAGCAGAGCAGATAGGCTCTTCTCGCACCTGACAGAAGAGATGCCCCGGCCTACAGGGGCTGTTTGTAAAAGTGGACAGAGTGGAAGGGGCCAGGGATTGACCCGGACCCCGGTGGCCTTCTCCACGCCTGAACATTATGGGGCAACACAAAGGGATGCAGTTAAAGGCTGGGTCTCCAGAGCCCAAGTTGGGGGGAGGGGTTCAAGCTGAGTGAAAAAAATGGGTGGAGGCAGGAAAGAGCCCTGCTGGGTTGGAACAGAAGTGTGGAGGGAGTTCATAGGGCGTGGTGGCGCACGCCTTTAATCCTAGCACTTGGGAGGCAGAGGCAGGCGGATCTTTGTGAGTTCAAGGCCAGCCTGGTCTACATAGTGAGTTCCAGGACAGCTGGGGCTCCAGGGAGACCCTGTCTCAAAAAGACCAAAAAAA
>VZQC01013734.1:2072102-2090768 GCA_009823505.1 Rhizomys pruinosus
AAACACACACCCACACATAAACATTAATAGTGTAATGAAACTAAAGAAAGCCCTCTCTCAACATAGAAACTCCCTAAGAATCTGTAACAAAGGAAACTACCAGAATCAGTGAGTTTAGTGAGCTCATGGTGTCCAAGACCTTTGAACAAAAGTCAATTCTATTTCTACAAATACTCAGAAACTGCTGGGTGTGGTGGCACACGCATTTAATCCTAGCACTTGGGAGGCAGAGGCAGGCAGATCTTTGTGAGTTCAAAGCCAACCTGGTCTACAGAGTGAGTTCCAGGACAGCTGGGGCTACAGGGAGACCCTGTCTCGAAAAGACCAAAAAAAAAAAAAAAAACCACACCCAACTCAGAAACTGAGGTTTTAATATCATCTGCAATAATGTCAAAAAACACTGAGTCTTTATAACAAACTAGGGAAAAAAATCCTATGTAAGTGTCTTAATATTGAAGAGAGAAATGAATGACCTCAAGAAACAGCGCCTGGTTCATGCATTAAAGACCAGCATTGTTAGGCTGCTGTTGAGTAGTGAGCCTCCCACAGGCAGAGGTCTGTGATGTCTAGACAGCCCTTTGTTCTGAAGACAGCCTGGATATTTCAGTTCCCAGTGCTCTATGATGGCCACTGTGCCCAAGTGCTAGGGCTGGGCATGCAGAAATGGGGGATCCTGGAGCTCACTAGCCAGGCAGCCAAGCCAAAGGGTAAGCTTCCAGTTCAGTGAGAGACTGTGTCAAGACAGTAAGGTGGGGAGCAATGGAGAAGACACCAGAAGTCCTCTGTCCTCCCAGCCTGTGAACACAAACACACAAAACACACATATATACCACATACAACACACATACATCACACACATATATACAACACACACATACCACAACCACACACCATATGCAATACATCATATACACACACATCATATGCCACACACACATGATAAATTACACATACACAGACTCCTCTGGAATGTAACTTAGTTTCTAGAGTGCTTCTCTAGAATGAGCAAAGCCAACACCACACGAGCTGATGTGGAGACCTGTTATCCAAGCACTCAGCAAATGGAGGCAGAGGATGAGGTGTTCAGTGAGTCTGAGGCCAGCCTGGGCTACAGAAACCCTTTTTCAATATTAAAAAAAATAGTGACTATTTGGTGTTTGGTGATCATCTGTTCCAGGCAAAATGCAAAGTTGAGAGATGCTGACTTGCCACCTAGGGACTTCAGTGGAACCACCACACACTTCAGGGTCCAAGTTCACCACCAGGGCACAGTATGAGGACAAAGATCACCATGAAAGGTGAGGACAAAGACCACCAGGGCTGGAGAAATGGCTTAGCAGTTAAGAGTGCCGACTGCTCTTGCAGAGGACCTGGGTTCGATTCCCAGCACCCACATGGCGGCTAAGAACCATCTTTAAGCCAGGCATGGTGGTGCACGCCTTTAATCCTACCACTTGGGAGGCAGAGGCAGGTGGATCTCTGTGAGTTCAAGGCCAGCCTGGTCTACAGGGTGAAGTCCAGGCCAGTTGGGGCTATAGGGAGACCCTGTCTAAAAAAAAATCACCTTCTTGCCACGGATGACATTGAGGAAGTCTGAGGCACAGGGTCAACTCAGTGGGGTGGTCAAACCCAAGGGGTGGTCCATTATCACAAAGGTACCCAGGAACTGCACAGTCCATGTATGCTCCTGCCTAGACAGGTCTAGGTCAAGATGAACTATGCTTAGTCTCTGCAGAAGGGTACCAAGCACCAGCATCTCTGCTCTCACCCCAGGGTCTGAGCAGGCTGGGTACTGAGCAATAGCACCTCTGCTCTACAACCCCAGCTTGACTTGACTGGATGCTGGTCTCACTGCAATGGGCTACACATTTTAAGGAGGAGATGCAGCTCTCTGAGCCCAAGATCCCTTGTCAAATTCAGCACAGGTCTCCCCACCCTACAGCTGCCCCTACGACCCCCTCAGAGAATCAATTTCCTGCCAGCCCAACTCTAGCATCTTGCTGGCCCCACTCAGAATCCAGGTGTCTCTGGCTGAATGGCATCTCCTGCTCATGGTGGCCTTGGTGCCTTGTGTTCTACATGGACTCAGAGCAGAGCTCAGGCCCTTAGAGAATGGTGGCCCTGTGAGGCAGGCCTTCCTGTAGCCCAGTCTAGCTTCAAATTCGGTGTGGCCAAAGCTTATGACTGAACTTGTGGTCCTCCTGACTCATCTGAGTGCTGGGATTGCAGGTGTGTGCCACCATACAGGTATATTTGGTGCTGGGGGCATGGAATGCAGGGTTTTGTGCATAGTAGGCAAGCCCTCTAGCTACTGAGCCCCACCCCCAGCTCTGCACCCTTTAAAAACCAAAGAGCCAGCCAGGGAGCTGATAAAAGGACTCATTCCTAGTCATGAGCGGAGCTGGCCTGGTTCCTGGGTCCCTGGGTTGCCTACAGCTCGGATGGTGCCATTTTCCACCCATGTTCACCTCCTAGGATCTCACATCCCCACTATGTTGGGAGAATCTTCTGGCTTTCAGGTTCTGGAGCATCCATTACAGGACTTGGGAACTATAAAGTGTAAGCAACTGGGGAAGAGTAGATTCTCTACATGCAAACAGCAAAAGAATATAGAAGATCCTCGGGTATGATCTGCCTTAGGCACGGAGAAACATCCACCAGACTCTCCCAGGCCACCCATGGGGCAGGCAGAGCCAGGTTGGATGGCACAGCTGGAGTCTTAGCTGCTGTGGAGAGTGACAGGAAGATCACAAGTCCAGCCTGGCCCACATACTGAATTTAAGACCAATATTGGTCACTTAGTGAGACACTGCCTCTAAATAAAAAGTAAAAAGATGTTATAGGGTGTAGCTAAGTGGGGGGGAGGGGGGGCTTGTCTAGCATACACCAGGCCCTGGGTTCCACCTCCAGTGTTTTAAATAGATGATAGATAGGCAGACAGACAGACAGCTCCAGATTTAAGAGGCCTCTGGGTAGTAGATGTATGGGAAACCGCCAGTAGCTCAGGGACCAAGAGGACACTTGGGCTACAGATGACAAAGACCAGAGGGAGTCTTCAGAGCTGTGCTTGTGAGACAGAGACACAGGCTCACGTGTCCCAGGCTGGCCTCCGACTAACTTTGTAGTCAATGAGGAACTTGAACATCTAAACTTCCTGCCTCCACCTGGAAATATTATTTTGAGGAGTGTATATCACCTCACTAGGCTGGCATGGTGCTAGAGATCAAACCTAGGACTGTGCTAAGTAAGCACTCTACCCACATCCCTAGCCCAAGAACCCAGTGATAAGGAATGGAGACAGTCCCTCGAGTCAGCCTGGAATCTTGGGCACTGGCTGTGTCTGAGGAAGAAATAGAGACCGAGGAGGGGTGGGTGGCATCTCCCCTAAGACACAGAGGGAAACTAAGGTGACAAAGTCCACCCAGGTAAGTCCCCCACAGACGGAAGGGAGCATAGGCAGGCTTTGGCATGGAGCCTGTGATCACCGGCAGGGACAAAAGCAGTCTCAAGAGCAGCCCAAGACTCAAGGCGCCTGGCCTAGAGCCCCAGTTGCTCAGGGGGAAGAGACCACTGGCAGCTGGACTGGAGGCGGTGTCAGGTTAGTGGAGACAGAGAGAGTGGCCTTCTGGAAACACCTGACTCTAAGAAACACAGCCTCCTGATATAAGGGACTAGCCTGTGCCTGGTCCACCAGGCAGACGCGAGTTATCCCAGTCTCTGGGGCTGGCGGGGAGGTGGAGAGCCTCCTGCCTGCTCTCTCTGCCCTCCTGACCCAATCCCCATACCATGGCTCACACCTTTGTTTTCTGGGAGGGGGTGTTTTGGTTTTGGTGAGATAGCCCAAGCTGGCCTGGAATTCCCTGCCCTCATGCCTCTACCCCAAGTGCTAGGTTGCAGGCCTGGGCCACTGCATTCGTTATTTTTCTGTTGCTTTTCTGTGATAAAACACCATGACCAAGGCAACTTATAGAGGGAAGAGTTTGTTGGGCGTAGTGTTCCAGAAGGACAAGAATCCATCATGGAGGGGAGGTGTTGTGGGGGGCAGCTGGAGCAGAAAGCTAAGAGCTCACATCCTCAAGCCTACCCAGGAGGCAGAATCCAAGCTGGAAGTGAGGCAGAGGTCTGAACTCTCTAAGCCCATCCCCAGTGACATCTTCCTCCTAATAGTTGACACCTTCTGAAGGGTTCATGACCTTCCCCAAACAGTTCCACCAACTGAACAAGTTCAAATACTTGAACCTGTGGGGCACTTGTCATCCAAGCCACTACCACCATGACTGTGTGACCAGGTGCTGGTTCTTCACCATTTGGTCCCCCTTCCAATGGTGACATGGCATGCCCCTACCTGCCTTCCAGCTCTCAACATGTCCTCTGCCCTCTGTCCACAGCTCAGGCCACTGTGACAGTTGCTTCCTTCTTTCTGCCTGGCCTCTGCACTGCTACTTCCTCACCTTGCAAAACTCTTGGCCTCTTGTCAGGTCTCCTGACCACCTGGGCATGTGGCTCTGCCTCAGCTTCCCATTCTCACCTGTTTTCTTCTCAGCAAAACCACTCCCAGGAGGAGCTCAGGGTGGCATTTCCTTGTGTGCTGCTCAAAGTGGGGTCTGTTCATAGGTGTGTTCCTGAGAACCACAGGATGAATGATGAACTGAATGCGTGGATGATAAATGATCAATGAATTAATTAGTGATGCCTGCATGAATGGGTGATCAATGAATGAATGATGGATGTATGACAAATAAATGATGGAAATGAATAAATGCTGCGGAAGAGGGGGCAGGAAGATTTTAAGAGCCAGGGAGGAGGTGCACGGCCATATGGAGATAGATTCCTACAGGCTCCCGGGACCCTCCTCATAAGAACCTATCGCAATGGTGTCAGCATGCATAAGACCCATGCAAATTCAAGCAGACAAAACCCCAGCATGGAACTGAGGAAAAGGGCAGCAGGCCTCAGTCTTAGCCAAAGAACTATTGGTAGCTGCTTACTGCCGAGGAAGAGCTGATTTTTTTTAAGAGAGGGACTCTAGATAGGCTGATTAGACCCCAGTGGATGAACTTGGAGCGAGGGACCTCTGGGACAGTAACTCTGCATAACACGCCTTAACGCAAACGACAGAATGTATGGATTCCAGAGAGGGAAGGCCTACGGGAGGGCTCCAAAGGAGGGAGGGGGTATAAAGTTCTTAAGATGCTCTGTATGGAATAAACAAAAACAAAAATTTACGAAAAAAAATGGTGAATGAGTGAATGAATGATAAATGGTGAATGAATGGTAGGTGAATGATTGATGAATAATCAATGAATGAATGACACTGTCTCTTCGTCCACTATTCCTATTTGTCTCTTCCTTCACAGGCACCTCCATCTCTCCACAGCCCCACCTCTACTTGGGCCCTGTCTCTCAGTTTGGCCAGGTGTGGATTCTGCAAGGACAGGAAGGAAAGGGACCCCCAGGAGAGGCCAGAGGAGGCTTGTGGGGCACCCGGGCCACAGTGGCACTGAGCTGCAATCCCAGCAAAAACCCCTGCACAGGGTCCCAGTAAAATGAATCCCTAGCTGGCCACCTTCCAACTCCTGTTAGGTTCCCATGTAGGACCCAAGCAGAGTCAGAGACACTCCCCAGGGCAGTGCAAAGAAAGTGCAGAAAAAGGGGTTCAGGGGAGGTAGCCCTGTTGCTACAGTGGCAGCCCTGATCTGGGCTTTGGGACACTGGCTCCGGTTCCTGCCAGGTGCTCTGCACACAGCTTGGACTACTCATTCCTCTGCTGGTGCCTGTGTGCTCCAAGCTCCCCCAAGGTGGACATCCAAACTAGGTCCTATCTTAACCTTTTCCATCCTTCCTCCCCAACAAGATTCATAGATAGCAGGAGAGGCCTGGGAACACAGTAACCTAGGGGCATCCAGACAGGCCCCACCTACTCCAAATGAAAGTGTGTAACTCCCTGGGGTCCTGGGAAGGGGACCTCTTCCACCAACAGTGAGCAGGTAGCCTACACAAGGAAGGGCAGTCAGCTTCCTTTGTCTGTGGTTCAGCAACCCTCCCTGAGCTGGGAGTCAGGCTCAGAGCTCCTGGAGGGGAGGCCTGACACAGGCCATCTTCTAGAGTCACCGCAGCCAGGACAGACGTGGGCACACAGGATGAGGCCAGGACAGGCACAGGCACACAGGATGAGGCCAGGACAGACGTGGGCACACAGGATGAGGCCAGGACAGGGCCCAGTTTAGCCCACGCACTGGCCAGCCTAGCCCCATGCACAATCAGAGGGGCTAAACTTCAAAGTGAGGTTCACAGAGACAGCTGCCCTTGGCTGGAAGGAACTGGAGGCTGGGCTGGTGACTGGCGGCTGCAGAGAACAGGAAACATGTCGGTTTAAAGCTTAGGGTTTTCTTAAGGCAGGGTGACATGGTAAGGGATAGCCCCTTCAGGGATGAACTGGGTGGGTGGTAGGTATAAGGTGCTAGGTGCTGGGTGGTAGGTGCTAGGTTCTGGATTCTGTAAATTGGGTGGTGAACACTAATTAGGGGCTAGGTGTTATGTGCTAGGTTCTAAATTCTGTAAATTGGGTGTCAGCACTAGGTACTGGGTGCTAGGAGATAGGAGTGGGAAGCCCACACTGTCTGCTCAGGTCCTGGCAGAAAGCTCATGCCCCCTACGCACCTCAGTCTTTTTATATGCCTCACCTGCCCAGTCCAAGGAGCTGGGTCTGCAGCCTGGAGTAGACCTTGAGAGCCACACTCTTCAGCAGACCTTGCATCCAGCACAGATCAGCCGGCATCTCAGGCAGCCACAGCAGCAGCCTGTGGAAGAGCAGCGTCAGCTTCCTGGAAGTCCAGGATTGGCCCTCGGCAGAGCCCGCCCTGCACTCAGGCCCCAGCCAGAGAGTGGGGGGAGGGATACCAGGGTAGCAAGAAGAGCCCAAAGGCACTGGCCACCACTGTGGTACAGGGTGGCCACACTGGGGGTCTAAGGGACAGGATGACCTGAGGTGGACTTTGAACTTGGGAGAGGGAGTGGGTCTTGGAATGTGCTACTCCACAGAGCTCCAGGAGAAAGCCTGGGCTGGAGAGCACAGGGGGAGGTGGCAGGTTGGCTTGGGGCACTTAGGTCACCTGCTCATCTGCTGCGTGGCCTGGGGAGGGACCTTTCTGGGCCTCAGTTTCCTCACCCGTCAACAGTATTTAACCTTCCTTATCTCCATCCCTCTCCTTGCCTGTGCCCATCATCCCTACGCACCCTCTGATCAGCACCCTCTCCTGCTCCAGATGCCCTGTGGGTATCTGGGTTATAGGAAATACCAAGGGTGAATTTTTTTTTTTTTTTGGTCTTTTCAAGACAGGGTCTCTCTGTAGCCCCAGCTGTCCTGGAACTCACTCTGTAGACCAGGCTGGCCTTGAACTCACAAAGATCCGCCTGCCTATGCCTCCCAAGTGCTAGGATTAAAGGCAAGAGTGAATTTAAGGTGCTCTGTGTGGACTCCATCACCACCAGAGAAAAAGCTCCATTGTGTTTGTCTTTTTCATTTCAACTTGTGGTTTTCCTGAACCTGAAAAGCCTGAGAAAAGTCTGTCAATGGAGAGGTCTCCCAGCTTTGGGCAGCTCACCGTTTAAATGTCAGCACTGCCCAGTCACTAACTCAGTATAGAACAGGAGAGAGCCCGAATCCCTGTGGCTCACTGTTACTGACCTTCTTCTAAAACACAGAGACTTTTTAGAATACAGGGCTCAGGCCAGGTCTAAGGATGCATAGCTAGAGTCCCAGGTAGGAGGGGCTTGAGTTCAAGGTCAGTCTGGATTATGTAGCTAGATCCTACCTCAGAACCAGGCATTGAGGCACACACCTTTGATCCTAGTACTTGGGAGGCAGAGATAGGCAGATCTCTATGACGTTGAGGTCAACCTGGTTTACATAGCAAGATCCAGGCCAACCAGGGCTCCACAGTGAGACCCTATCTCAAAAAAGATCCTATATACAGTCAGATCTCCCAACAACACCTCCCTGTTTGAGTCTTCCATATCTTACCTCCATTCTGGATGGCTCCCAACAGGCCACCGATACCCACCCATGTGTCTGGCTCCAGCCACTATCCACTCACACCCAGTATAAGTGTCCACAGGTCACTCTAGCCATATGGACCTCCCCTTTAGTTCCTAAGATGTGCCTGACTCCACTCTGCCCCAGGACCTTTTGCACTTACTGCCCTGTCATCCACTTGGAATGTTTTCGTTCTCCTTTGACTGATGAATTGTGGCTTATCCTTAAGACTATAGATCAAGGCTGGGCATACTGGCACACACCTCTAATCCCAGCACTTGAGAGGCAGAGACAGATGGATCACTGTGAGTTCAAGGCCAGCCTCATCTACATAGCAAGTTCCAGGACAGCTGGGGCTACAGGAAGACCCTGTCTCAAAAAGACAAAAAAGAAAAAGACTGTAGATCAAAAACTATCTCCCACCACCCCTGGCCAAAAGGTTCTGAGCATGAGCCAGGCCACCTCAGAGCCAGGGTGGCCTCTTCCAAGAGCTAAAAGGATGTGGGTGTACACATGAGGGCCTTAGTTGTAGGCTCCACCAGGCCAGAAGCCAGGTCGGAGTTGGCCTATCTCCCTTGCTCCCAGCTAGCACCTGGCCTCTGGTTGGCCTTCAACAGCTACTGAGTGACCAGGCAAGGCAGTGTCGTTCAGGAACCCGGCAAGACAGAATGCTCTCACGGGGCTCAGTTGTAGCCAGATGGAGCCTTGCTTTTAAGAAATGTAGCTGTGGCCCAGAGAAGTTGAGAAAGTGGGCCCAGGTGACACAACCAATCTGAGCTGAATCAGCTGGGATTATTGCCAAGGGTAGTACAATGTCTGAGGCTCTGACCGTGGATCAAACAGAAGCCACAGAAGTGGCCCGGGATAGTGACCGGGTCCTGTTGGGCCATGCAGCCTCCCCACCAGCCTTCTTTGCCAGAACCTAACCAGGTGCTGGGGGCTACTAGGCTGCCTGTCCCAAGCCCCTCCCCTCAGGCCACCTCACCTCCTGCTCCTGAAGTAGACATACTCAAAGGGCAGTGTGCAAGGCAACAGCAGGTAGGTCAGGGCTCTGCCAGGCACAGAACACTGGAAACGAGCCCAGGGGTCCCGTCTGCATGCCTTCCTCAGTGCTGCAAGGGAACCCACAGCTTCTTGGTACCCACAGGCAGGTACACTGCTACCCCAGGCCAGTCCCCGCTCACCCTGAGGGTACCGAAATGCAGACAGCACCCACCCACCACTTCTCTACATTGATTGCAGAGGGTGCCCTGACATGTGTGGTCAGTGCTGCTGCATCCCACAGAGTCAGAGATGGAGGTTCTGAGTGGAGAAGTGCTGGTGAGGGTCATAGCCAGGTTATGGTCAGGAATGAATGGCATGAAAAAAGCCCCCTATCACACTGAGTACTTAGTAGGGACTTGGTAGAAAGGTGGCTCCTGGGGGTGAACAGTGTGGGAAGGGGCAGTACCAGCCTCCAGTGCCGGTGACAGCTGCTCGAAGTCCGGCACTTCCTTGACCAGCACGTTGGGGATGTCCCATCTGACAGTTAGGCCAGCCTTCAGGCCTCGGTCATAGGCAGTGCTGCCATGCCCCTCCACGGGGGCTGGAGGCTCCTTGGATACCAGTGACCACAGCACTGGGTCCTTGGTAAGTCCTGGGCAGGGAGAGAGAGGATCCGATGGTCAGCACAGCAGCAGCCCCCAGAGCAGCATCCTACTGTCCACATGCCTCAGACCAGCTCCAGAGCTCAGGCCCAAGGACATATCCCGGTCCTCTCCAGTGACTCCTGCCCTTCATCAGAGCTGGGGCCCCAGAGACACGGCTCTGTGCTTCAAGTCTACCTAACCATACCTGCCAGCTAAATGAGCCCCAGATCTCCTGGCTCAGTTTCCCCTCTGTAAAAGGGAACTTATGGCCTGCCATCCTGAGAATTAAATGCAGTGGCCTTAGCCCCAGGCCTATCATGAACAGGCTGCTGTAGACCAGGGAGGAGGGCAAAGGACAGGTGTTTTGGAGGTGATAGCTTGGGTTTATCTCTCACCCTGACTCACAGGGTGACATTTACCCTCTCAAGCCCTGGAACACGAGCCTTCCTGCCTCCCACCAGCTCACATAACTTTTGGGGTACAGTTCCGCTCTAGCGCTCTGCCTCTGCCTTCCTATTCCAACCAGGCACATTCTCTGCCTCTGGTCCCAACCTAGCTTACTCAGCTCCAACCTCCAGGAAAGTCCAGGTGGAGGGGAAGTCCTCCTCTGCCTGCATCACTAAGAGGACCTCTGTCATCCACACCTAGCCTGCCACACTTCCTCAAGCTTTTGAAGTTCCAGAACGGGACCCACATGACTTGGTCATATACAGGGCCAGTGCCAAGATCCCAGGGCTCAAACTCCAGAGAGGCAGAGCCCACCTGCCACCATCGTGTTGCTGTGCCCTGCCACCTACCCCGTGTCTCCAGGAACCTCAGGGCATCCAGGTAGCCTTGTCTGCAGTGGTCAGCCACCTCCTGTGACACACAGGGTAGAGAGAGGCAGGGCCTGGCGCTCTCCAGCTACCAGCCACAGACTGGACCTGTCCCTAGCTGGAGGCAGCCTCCACCCACCTCGCTGCCCAAGTGATACTCCACAGAGTGCAGTTACCCTAGGGGTCCAGCACTGGTCATGGAGAACTGCTCCTGACGTCCCTTCCTTCTAGCAGACAGGGTGGCAAACCCTGTCCAGGACGGCAGAGTCTCCACCTGGTTCCCCACGGGCCTGGGGGTGACCCTTTCCCTCTCCCCTCTGTAGGTCATTCCAGGGAGTGGTCTGAAATGGAAGCCACTGTCAGAAAGGTAATAGGCCAGTGGGCTCACGGAGAGTGGTCTTGCCCACACTTGCCACATGACCTTGGCACAGCAGTACCACCTTGGACACCTTCAGTTTTCCTATCTGTATAAGAGTCTCTACCCTCAGCAAGGTACTGGTGAAGGGCGGTAGAATTGCTGGCTCTGCCCTGTGGATTATAACACACAGGGAGAGGGCAGGAAGGGCGGGGAGGGCAGTGGTGTGAGGAGGAGCCCACACCTTGGTCTGTCTGTTTCCCTAGTAGTCTATCAATCCCCAGTATGCTGGCCACAGTCCCAGCCACTGTTAAGACCTTGGGCTGGACAGCCTGAAAGGGTTATCTTGCCTCTGCCACTTTTAGGCTGTGTGACTTGCAACAAGTCACTTAACCTCTCTGAGCCCATGTCCTGAGAAATGGAGATAACTAGGGACTAAAGAGATGGATCAGCAGTTAAAGGCACTTGCTACTCTCCCCAGAAGCCTGAATTCAGTTCCCAGCATCCATATGGGAAGTTTACAATAGCCTGTACCTCTAGCTCCAGAGCATCTGATACTTCTTTTGATATCCCACACACATACATGTACACACACACACACACACACACACACACACACACATAAATAAAAATAATCTTAAAAAAGAAATGGAGCTAACTGCTCTGCTCACAGAGCCTGAATGAGTGAGGCTACCCACTGGGTTCCAGCCCAGCTGGGGCGGTGTTGATGTGAGTCTACCCCCTGATCTGGACTGTTCTGACTCAGCTTGAACTCAGGGAGGGACAGCTGATTGGGGAACCCAGCTGAGCCCAAACTTGGCCTCTAGGGCTGGTGTGTGGTGAATCTGGGCATGATTGAAGTTCTGGGGAGGGGTCATGGTAGGGACCATACCCTGATGACCTACCTCAGGTTTGGGGGGGAAGAGGGATCTGAATCCCCGGAAGAAGTTGGCAGTAGAGATCTGGAAGCTGGCGTTGAAGGCATTCAGCTCGTGCAGGCTGGGTGAGGTGCTCTGGGGACAGATGTCCACCGTCCCATGGAAGGGCGAGACCGTGATGGTGGAGGGGCAGTTTGCAAAGGGCAGGTTGTTGCTGAGAGCCCCGTCGATGTATCTCTACAAGGCAGGCAGTTATGTCACAGCACCTTCCCCCACCCAGCCCATGGCCTCCCCACTCTCTCCTCATGCTGCCCTGGTTCCCAGCTCCCTCCAGCAGCAGCGCAGATGCCTACCACTACCTCCACCTTGGGACTAGTTCCCGTTCCAGAAGATGCCCCCCAACACACTCACCTCCCCTCTGAACTCAGGAGGGATCATCCCACAGTACAAGGGGAAATACAAAGTGCAGATCAGAGCCTGAAGGACAAAACCCAGCAGATGTCATTGATTGTCCCCACTCAGTCTTCTGCACCCACCCATTTACCCTGCCACCTGCTTAGATGAACATAGGAGAAGGTCTTCTTACACCAATGTCCTCTCTGCGGGAGGAGCCCCTTGTAGGGATTCTGTTTGGCATAAGCACTTAGGAAGACAGTAAGCTACCCCCAGCCCTTAGGCTGGAGTCCTGCTGATCTGCCTGCCTTTGAAACCTGCCTGGCGCCAACTGTCTTTGATGCTGTGGGCAAAGCATTGTCACATTCCTGTAGTGATCCTGAGTACATGGTGTGAAGTCCTGTACACCTCACAAGGTCCTGTATATAAACCCCAGATTACAGCAACAAACCAAGTTATTCCCTGGTGGAATTGCTCCCGGTCTTGTCTTTGAGTCTGTCCCCTCTTTATATATTCTCTCTCTCTCTCTCTCTCTCTCTCTCTCTCTCTCTCTCTCTCTCTCTCTCTCTCTCTCTCTCTCACTCACTTGGAATCACTTCCAATCTCCTCCCCCTTTCTACCGGGGCTGAGGCCCAGGTTCTTACTGCAAGCCCTGGTCCAGAGAGGAAGAACACACCGAGGAAGGCTGGACAAACAAGACGTCACACCCTCACTGCCTGGGACTACTGGTAGACCCCCCCCCAACAAATGAAGCCTCCAGTGCCACCACCCCCATCTGCCAGGAGGACCTAGAGCTTGCCGTGTCTCCCAGGGTGCTCTCAGCCATGATCCATCAAGTGCTTGTTCCTTCAGGAAGGAATTTCAGCCCTTGACATGCCCTAGTTCCTGTGAGTGACAAAATCTCCCCCCAATTCTCATAAAGGTCCTGACAAGTCCTGCTCTAAGAGAGATGCTTCACTTGGGCTGATCCTATGAATACTGGGGTGTGTAAGTTGTCCTGTGATGGTCGAGCCGCTTAGCATCATCCTTAGCCCACCTGCTGGATACCAGCAGCATGCACAGACACGTGCAGGAGGGTGACTGCCAAGAATATCTTCAAAACCATCAAATATGCCAGAGATGAGGGCTTTGGCAAAAGATGCTGACCCAGAGCTTCCCAAACTCAGGGGACACAGATCTTCATTGCACAGAATCCTGGAGGCACCCTTTCCACCTCCCCTGGGAGACGCATGAGCAGTTCTGACTGAGCATTGGAAATGTGGATGAACCTCCTTCTGACAGATAAATGCAGCAAGGTGGCTGAGGTTCACTGAGCACCTCTTATGTACAGTCCAGGTGTGTGTACTAGGGCAGTCCCTGGAGTCCGGGGTTCCCTGCTGGACATCAGCTCAGGGCAAGCAACCCCCCCCCCCAGAACTGAACAGCAATGTTCCAGCCACTTCGGATTGTGAACAGGTCCCATTTCTGGGTGCGGGGCAAAAGGAGAATCTGAGTGTGTGGAGGGCCCTCAGTGTGAGGGGCAGACACAGAACACCACAAGAGCGAGGCAGAGCTGCTGGCCCTCCAGGCCTCCTGGAGTAAAGTTCTGTCCCCTTCCTGCAGAGCTTCCCGTTGCTTACCCTCCTGATTCCCCAGCCAGCACCTGGCAGGTCAGAACAGATTCTCCCTTCACCTGGTGGTCCTGATTCCTAACCGGCTCCTGGAGGAGTGCTCAGCATCCATCCATCTCCCACCTCATTAAGTAAGTCAAGAGCTTTTTTCTGTTCCCTTCTCTGGCAGAATCACAAACCTACAACAGCACCCCGCACAGAACAGTTGCTCAATAAAAGTTTGCTCTGGTATCAGAAGGCTCCGGGAGAATGGGGTGGCAGGGGGTTCTGGGCAGATATCACTGTGGGGGGGGGGGTGACAGGAGGAAGTGACTGCCCCTCAGGGAGTCCCAGGGGTCTCTCAGGTGCCTCTCCTCTCCGGACCACAGAAGCCACTGGGCTGACTCTGATACAGATCCGGTGTAGCTCTGGCTGGCTACTTCCAGTAGCCTGGACTCACTCTAGCACCTGGTAGACTTTGTACCTGCTGCCCACAGCCCAGCCCAGCCCAGCCCAGCCCAGCCCCTACTCACCTGGATAAGCTCATCCCGAGTGGCAAAGTCAGTGACTATGCAGTTGTGGCCATCAGGCCAGTGGGTCATGGAAATGCCCAGCCTTCCCGAGGCCAGGATGTGGCAGTTGCTGGGCAGATTGGCTTCCAGTAGCTGTCTTATATGTTCTATGGGTGCATAGGCAGGGTGGAAGATGCCCAGGCTCAGCCGCTCCACCTGTTTCACCATGCCCAGGAGGCTGGAGCAGCAGAAGTCTACAGAGTGGTGAGGAGGAAAGCCTCAGACACCTGAGGCTACTCACACGCCCACAGAGACTACCTCCCTCCCGGGTGCCTGGGAATCAACTCGAAATTTTCCTGCTCCACCCTGGCTTCGAATGCCCACAGAGACCTTAGGGGACATGATCCCAGCTATGAAAGCAGGATCCTATCTTTGCAGATAGGAGTGACCCCAGACCATGGATTTAGTAGCAGAGTGTATAAAGACCCAGGCGCAGCTCTCTGTGGGCTCGGGACATCTCTCTACGCACCTACGGACTTGCCACAGACGATGCTCAACGCGTTGAGAGCACCTGATGAGGAGCCGTAGAGGCGGCGGGCACCCTGGAGGAGGCGCGGCGCGCGCTGGCGCAGGCACTGGGTGGCTCCTACGTGGTAGAGGCCCATGTACCCAGCACCTGCGAAGGACAAGTTCCAGCCGCCCTTCCCTTCCAGGAAGGCCATAGCAGGGCTCTGGGGTCCCTGGTGCATCCAGACAGGAGCCTGGTTGCTGTGCAGGGCCCAGAATGGCCAGCCCCGGCTGGGATGAGGATGGTGGCCAACGTGGCCCCGCCCCAGGCTGCGTCAGTCTCAGCTCCCCGCAAAGGGCCGGGAACAATCACAGTCTCTAATTGTGCACAGCTGCTCCCAGGAGTGCCCCAGGTGGCAGGCATCTTGGCATCAGCACAGACAACCGCCCAGGTTCCAGATCGCAGTAGCAGATTTGTGGATGTTTGGATTTCAAAATCCAAGAAAGGGAGGCTTTGTGAGATAGTGGCTGAGCCTGGTTTGTGAGGTTAGGAGTCAGGGGCTAGAGAGATGTAGGAGGCAAGAGGCCTGGGATCCAGGCTTAGCAGGGGACAGGTCACTAATGAGCAGTGCCCCAGCCTCATTCAATTATTATGGCCTCCCTCAAGAAACTGAGTTGGAAGCAGGTTTGAAGGTGCCCAGTCTGTAGGCGTGAGGTACCTACACAGCTCCATGATGCCTAAATCATCTGGAAGTCAGACCAGCCATTGCAGGAGGGGTGCCAGAAACAAAATAACCCCAGGGCACCACAGAGTTGGTCAGGGACAGCAGTGTGGGCAAAGGGAGTCCCAGTAGGAGAATGGGGTGAATGAGACTCAGAGGGACCCACATAGTGTTCTATAAAGATGGAGTGCAGGGTACTGCATGGTGCCTAATGCAAGCATTTCCCCCAACACACTCCAAATGTTAATCTTGGGGCCGGTGAGCTGGCTGAGTAGGTAAAGGTGCTTGCTACCAAACCCAGTGACTTTCACAGACACCATGACACACACCCACACAAACAAATAAAAGTGACTTAAACATTTAAAAATTACTCTATGTGTCCAGAGAGGTCACAGGAGAAATTGGGGTTTTCCCAATTTTTTCTCTTCTGCTTAAAACAACAAGTGAAACACCATAGACTGGCTGTGCTCATGGAGAGAGTGGAAAACAGTTGGGCTTGATCTGGATGCAGGGGCCTCTGAGCAGCGGGAGGGGAGCTCTACAGACCCAGGGCTCCCATAGCTCACTGAAGGTTGAGGATCATGGCAGGCATTTGTTCTTGGCAGTAAGGTTCCAGGGTTAGGGGAGGCTGCGTGAGGGGCGAAGGTTAAGGACATGCAAAGTCCCTGGCGATGCCAGCCAGCAGCCTGAGGATCCCCACCCTCCCCCCTTGGGGCTTAACTCAGGTGAAACCAGAGCCTCAAGTACACCACAAAAAGAATTTCAGGACCAGCCAGAGCAAAGCAAAGTCAATGAGTTTGGACAGAGTCATGTAAGAAAACAACAGTGCATACCTGAGACAAGGGTTGGGGCAGAGAGAGAGAGAAAGAGACAGACAGACAAACAGACAGACAGATAGACATGCAGAGGGAGACAGAGCCACACACATGTAGGCAGACAGGCAGACAGACAGACTTAGAGGTTTTTTAACATTTGTTTACTTGTGTGTGTGTGTGTGTGTGTGTGTGTGTGTGTGTGTGTACATGTGTGGGTGCTCATGTGCCATGACCTACATGTGGAGGTTAGAAGACATCTTGCAGGACTCGGTTCTTTCCTTCCACCCTGTGGGCCCTAGGGACCAAACCTAAGTGGTCAGGCTTAGCAGCAGGTGCTGCTGGGCACCTCAAGGGCACCCATAGAGTGTTGCTTCCAACATTCTTGTCTGAGATGTCTCCAGAAGGTTGAGTACCAGCTATGGTGGCAATCTGGGCTTCAGTTGGGCCAAAGTTTCTGAATCACAGCCTGGTTCTGGAGTTGGGGGACTCTTTCTCTTCTATATCTTTACCTTCCCTTCTACCCTGCCTTGTTTGGTTTTCACTGGCACTACGCTAAGGCCTCTGGGGTTAGATCATTTCATCCCCACCACAGCCCAGTGAGATGATATGACCATTTTACAAATGGAGTGATGGAGACCCCCACAGGAAGCCATGAGAACTCAGCCATGAGGCTGAGCAAGGCAATGTGGGAGAGCTGGAACTTGAGAGATCACGGAAGCTAGGTTCCCTGAAGAAGGGGTGGGCCGCAGATGTGTCCGGATGGGGTCGTCAGGGTGGGGAACTCAGCAGCACGGCTTTTACTTGTTTTTTGTTTTGCTTTGGTTTCATATGGTTTGGTAAGGCAGGGTTTCCCTGTAGCCCCAGCTGGCCTGGAACTGGGTATGTAGACCACGCCTGGCCTCAACATGGCATTTGATCAACAGACAGAAAAAGATGCATTCTCATGAGGCTGAGGCAGGAGGATTGCAGGTTCAAGGACTGCCTGGGGAACTTAGAAAGAGAGCATCTCTAAGTAAAAGCTGAGTGTGGTGGCATACACCTTTAATCTCAGCATTCTGGAGACAGAAACAGGCAGATCTCTGAGTTTGAGACCAGCCTGTCTACATAACAAGTTCTAAGCCAGCCAAGACTACATAGTGAGATTCTGTTTCAAAAACCAACAACAAAGGGACTGAGGAGACGGCTCAACTGTTAAGAGCACTGGTTGCTCTTGCAGAGGCTCAGGGTTCAGTTACTGGTGCCCACATGGCAGCTAACAAACATCTATAACTCCAGGTTCAGGGAATTCGACACCCTCTTCTGGCCTCCATGGACATTGCCTGCATGTGGTGCACTTTCATGAACGCAGGCAAAACACTCATACACATTAAAGTTCAAGGCCAGCCTGGTCTACAGAGTGAGTTCCAGGACAGCTAGGGCTACAGGGAGACCCTGTCTCAAAAAGACCCCCCCCAAAAAAAACAAAAAAAAAATCAAAACTAAATAATAACAGACACTTGCATCCCTAGCTCTGTCTCTGTGTCTGTCTAACACTCTTGGGACAGCAGAGACTATGATGGGGACAGAGATGGGAGTGATGTGGGACACATTGGGAAAGGCAGGTGAGGAAATTATGCTCTTGGCAGGCAAAGAGAACGTGTGTGCACAGAGTTGTCCTGTGTCCTCCTGCAGAGGCTGCTGTGCTATGGACACAGTCTAAGGGCCTCATTATCACCCCCCTCCTGTGTCTGGAATCCAGCACAGAGCCTGGTGCACAGGCAGGCAATGAGTTAGCTATGAGGTCACCAAAGTAAAATGCTGCTGGATTTTTGTGTTGTCTCCTGAGGACCAAGATGTCACTTTGTGGGTTTAAGCATCTTAGAAACTGAAGGTGGGTTGTTCCCACTGTATCAGAACCCAAGGCCCTGGACTAATCCCCCACACCTGTGCACTAGTGAGGACTCTCTATCTGACTATAATATAATGTAATATAATATAATATAATATAATATAATATAATATAATATAATAATACCTGCATTGTGGTTTTGAGCTTTTCTAGAGGATTGTGGGAAGAAGTACACTCAAAAGAACTCAAGGGGCTGGAAAGGTGGGTGAGTAATTAAGAGCACTGGCTGCTCTTTTTTTTTCTTTTATTTATATTTTTATCAAATCTAGACCCGTGTACCCCCCCATTCCCCCACCACACCAGAGCTCATGCATTCTGCCAAACATGCTTTTCATCTATTTCTCAGTCTTTCTCAATATTCTCCATGAGGAAGTCAACTATTTTGAGCAGAAGTTCACTGTTTCAGTCAGTTCTTCGATGCAGTCCTTTCTGTTGTTGTTGTTGTTGTTGTTGTTGTTGTTGTTGTTGTTTCCAATATGCATCACTCCCAACTGCTTGGACAAAAGCTCAGGGGGCCCTACACAAGAAA
>VZQC01013734.1:2096971-2120363 GCA_009823505.1 Rhizomys pruinosus
ATTTCCTTTTTCATTTCCTCTTCTGATTTCTTTAGTATTTCTACTTCTTTTTGGAGCTTCTCAATCTCTTCCTGTAGCTCTTTGCTTTGCTGGTTGGTTTCCTTATCTTTTTCAGCATGGGATCTTTTCAGTGTTTCTACTTCCTTCTGGAGTTTGTCATTTTCTCTCTCTAGGTCCTTCTTGAGTTCTTCATTCTCTTTTCTTAGTTCTTTGATTTGCTCTTTATAATCTTGAAGTTCTTTAAATATTTTCCCAATTGTGTTTCTGATATCTGTGTCCTGGGCCATCCCTGGGGGGGATCCCATTGTAGGACTCTTCCATAAGGTTGGTAAAGCTTGATGCGGGATTATCCTGCCCCTTTCCCATGTTGTCTCTTCTTCATGTGTCTGGCATATTAGCTTCTCCTCGCCTGTATTCCAATGTAAGTCCTAAATGCCTCTTCACTGTGTGTGTGGGGGAGACTGTGGGCATCTGCGCTTGCCTCAGCTGGTCTCAGGAGATCTCAGATCTCAAGACTCACACAACCCTACCTTTTATACCAGCTGCGAGGATAGCTCCGCCCCCACAGCCACAAAAGCCAATTAAGCCAAAGACAACTGGATTAATGGATTAACTAGATTAAGTCAATCGACAATAAGCCTTGCTGAAGCACCCAGCTGCTGCCTACCTACCTGCACTTGCCTCAGCTGGTCTCAGGAGATCTCCACTGGCTGCTCTTGTAGAGGACCCAGCACCTACATAGTGCTCACACCTACATGTAACTCCAGTTCCAAAGGATTTGACACCACCTTCTGTCCTCCACTGTAGCCTTTCAGTGTTCTTCTTCCCTTGACCACTGCTAGTGACTGCAGATAACCTGGAGGGGTCAGCATGCCAGACCCTAGTGGTAGAAGGGAGGCGGAGGGAAAAGGTACTGGGAAGCCTGGAGTTGGGGGTAGATGGACCCAATAAGGAGCCAGGAGAAATTCCACAGGGGAATAACTCAACTTTATTTTTACAGCCCAGGTATTTATACTGGACCTTGTGAGGTGCAAATGGGGGTTGGGGTGTATAGGAATTTAACTGACCAAAACTGAGGTATGTACTCCAGATACTGAGGTGTGTACTCCAGATCACTACATGTAACAATGTTTTGCCCAAAGCATCAAAGGCAGTGGCGCCAGGCAGGTTCCAAAATCCAGCAGGAAATCAGCAGGGGGCTCCGGCCAAATGGAATATCCACACTCCATGAGGAAAAATGGGTCACCTTACTTCATGAATATGTGTAACACCTTATGAATATTCATAAAACTTCTTTAAGCTCCACAATGCAGAACCCACTGGGCTGCTCCCGGTCCACTCCAGTCTCTCTTTGAAGTGTTTGCTTTGTTCCGTGCTGCTGAATAAACTTCTGTTGTAACCCTTGAGTGAATTCTTTCTTTCAAGAAGAAAAGAACTGAGAATTATGCCCCCCCATAAAAGAACAAGTCATGCAAGAGGCAGCCCTACACCCAGGTGTCACCCCCATGTTCCATCCAGGATGGGATATCAGACAGTAAACCCATGTCTCACTCGCTAAGCTAAGGAGTTGGTAAGAAGTTTCATCATCAGCACAGTTGCTTTCTAAAACAGCCCAGAAATTCCTCAGAAAAGTAAATATAGATACACCATGGCATCTAGCAACCCCACTTCTGGTATTAACACAAAAGGTTTCAAATTGACATGGTAAAGCCTCTATGTTCCTTTCAGCTCTGTCCACAGTAACCAAGATGTGGAGGCAAACTGAGTGTCCATTAAGGGATAAATAGTTGAAGAAATCTTGGTACATATATGCAATAGAATATTATTTGGCCTTGAAAAAGGGACATGCTGTCATTTGTGACATGGATAGAATTGGAGAACATTATGCTAAGTGAAATAAACCAAATGTAGAAAAACAACTCATGGGCTGGAAAGATGTCTCAGTGGGTAAAAGTGCTTGCTGCCGAGCTTGACACCAGGTCCCACATGGTTGAAAGGAGAGAACCAATTCCTGCAAGCTGTCCTCTAATCTCTACACATGCTAAGTGGCTTGCACACCAGCTGGCAGGATACAGCTCCTTGTGACATACAACCCATGGTGGGTTGGATACAGCAAATAATAATATACAGTATTGCATGTTTCCAAATCATTAAGAAAGCACATTTCAAAAGCCAAACTTAGTGGCACACACCTGTAATCCCAACATTTGTATGGAGAGGAAGGAGGATCAGGAGTTCAAGGTCGGGGCTAGGGAAATGGCTCGGTTGACAGTCACTTATTGGAATACGATGGTTAGTTTTAATTGTCAAGTTGACACAATCGAGAGTCTCAATAAAGAATTGTCTAGATAGGATTGGACTACATATGCCTGTGCGAGATTACCCTGATTATGCCATTAGAAGGGGGAGACCCACCCACAGTGGATGGTGCCTCAGACGGGGGGCAGAGCTCTGCTTCCTGGCATCCCTCTCAGGCCAGTCGCTCACACACAGCAGAAATGGGCAGGGCTAACATTGAGTACCGCTTTTTTTTAAGCCATAGCACCCAGAATGTCCTGCTGGAGAATAAAGACAAAGCTCTTATACTGCACCCTATGGGGTGGCAGTCTCAAGCAGTCCCATGCCCTGACATTCCACAGAGGTTGGTCCAGGAGCCATCAACATATCTAGGTGCTGGAGGTCAGTGCAGGACCAGGGGGTGAGGTCCCTGGAGGCCAGGTTCTTGTTCCCACTGGACTCCACCACCCAGCATAGGCTCCCCTCCTGCAGACCTCCCCTAGCCCCTCACCCGGCTGCCCTGTCTCTCTCCTCTCAGCCTGTCACCTGGAAGCTGGCATCATCTACAGCAATACAATCCCCACTTGGCTCCCTGGTGCCAGGGTGGAAGGCCCTGCCCCCAGCCTCAGCCCCTCTCCTCCAGGCATCTCCCCAAACCCCTCCTCCTGGTGCTGATTCCCCTTCTCTGGGTATGCAGCCTGCCACCTCTCACCCAGCAGTGACAGCCGCCTCCAGCTGCCCCGGGCCATTCCAACCCAATTTCAGCAAGCCCTGGTCCAAGTTTCACAAACTGCCCCCACCTCCTTATGCTGTCCCACTCATGTGGGGGCAAAGCCAAACACCTAGCCCTCTTGGGAGACTGACTCTCACCCTTCAGGGTTTCCAGAACCTTCCACCTACCTATGTCATTGACAACAGGCAATGGGGCATTCTAAACAGCCACAGAAATCCAGCTGGATAGCAAAGCTCAGTCCTCTGGGAAGTCAGCCAATGGGAACAGGACCAACTGCAGCCAAGCAATTGGTCCTGGTGATAGCTGCTTGAGACCAACTAGTGCAGAGCTGGAGGAACCCTAGGGTCCTGTGCAGCTGCGGACTGCAGCCTTCTGGTGGCTTTCATGTGTGTCTGTTGTTTTGTTTCGGGTTTTCTTGTTTATTCATTAGTCTCACCTTACTTTCTAGTCTGGCTGGCCTTGAACTTTTGCTAATCCTCCTGCCCCTCCTGAGAACTGGGATTATAGCTGAGTGCTTGCCACAGCTCCAGCTATTCCTAGGTGGTGGCCTGAGGATGGTAATGACTGATCTGTGCTTCAGTTTACTCACCTGCCCAATGGGGGGAACATTCTGCCTCCTCCATAGGTAGGTGCTGAGAAACAGCGAATTCCTACAGACCAGATGTTGCCACAGCCTGGCACAAGACTGTCATATTTAGCAGGCTCTGGCCTGTTCTGATGACACACACAGACATGGTGGCCACCTGTGATCCTTGCTCTGAGAAACAGAGATGGAGGATTTCTGGGCAAGCTGAAAACTAGGCTAACTGAAGAGGCAAGCCTGGGATCAAGTGCTAGACCTTGCCTCAACACATACACTTAAGAATGATAGAGTAAGATGTCGAACATCAACCTCTGGCCTCCACCTGTGCACATGTGAACACATGTACACATACAAAAATCCTACATCTTCCCTTCAGCCAAGCCCCACTCCAACCTTCTGGACCCTACCTTTTCTCCCTCATGAGTCCCTGTGCCCCCATGGCTTCTGTGAGCTGATTGCAAGCTCTGACCCCTTGCAAAATAAATGGGATGTGACAGGATCTCCCTTCAGGGTTACCATGGGGACAGAAAGGGTAGTGGGGGGGTGGCAAGATGGCTCAGTGAGTTTCATCCCCAGGGACCCACAAGGTGGGAGAAGAGGACCAAGTCTGGCAAATTGTTCTCTGACTTTCAGATGTGGAGTGTGGCACGTGCACACAAACTCACGAACACACACGATACGAATACTAATACCACTACTACTAATAATAATAATAATAAATGTAAAAATGGGGCAACTGGGGGCTGGAGAAATGGCTCAATGTTTAAGAGCACTGGCTGGTCTTGCAGAGGACCTGGGTTCAATTTCCAGCACCCACATGGAGGCTAACAACAGACTGCAACTCCAGTTTCAGGGGATCTGATGCCTTCTTCTGACCTCCATGGATGTTGTACTTATGTGTTGCACTTACATACATGCAGACATAACATGCATACACATAAAATAAACGGGGAGGGCATAGTGTATATAGGGCGCTCAGCAGGCCCTAGTGTAAAACCCACACATGTCATCTTACTCCATTCCTGTCCCAAGGTAGGGAAACCAAGCACCTGCTCTGGCCAGAATTGTTGGAATTGTGGGTAAAGGGAACTCCCTCAAGGAATTTAGAAGACATCTGCCAATTACTGTGTCAGTCACTGCTCAGAGCCAGCCTTGGCTATCAGTGGCTCCCACAGCAGCCCTGGAGAGGGAAGGGAAGGTATAGAGGTCTGAAATGGCTCCTGGCTGTGGCCCCGGGGGCTGGAGGCCTCTAGCTCAACTCTATTCTCCACAGGTTCCTGGGGACAGGAGGTTTGGGAAAAGGGCATTTGATACTCTTAGCTACAAGGGCACACATGACTCAAGAAGAAAGGCAATGTGTGTGTGTGTGTGTGTGTGTGTGTGTGTGTGTGTGTGTTTTGTGTGTGTGTGTGTGTGTGAACTTCTAGGAGCACATGTGTACCAAAAAAGTGCAGGAGGCATTGGTGCTGGGGTATGAGGGGCTGAAGTTGGGGTGACAATGGGCTGCATCAGAGCTTGGAGACTGAGGCAGCTGTCAGGGTAGAGGGATAATGGGTGCACCTTCCCCTGTGTGCAGAGTCCTAGAGACACTGGGTACCAGGGCCAGGAGCTGCTACCAGCTTACTAAATGAGGACAGACCATGAAGGGCAGGGCCGTGTGTCCTAGAAGGCTCAGGCCAGCCAGCAGTTAGCAGATGGGGAGGTGAGCCACAGACTGCTTTGCCGAGGGCACACAGGCACAGCCTGGAAACCTCTTTGCCTCCTCCACCCACTGCTCTGGATCCTGTGTGCCCACTGCACAAGTACAACCTGAAGCCCCCGGGTCCATAGGCCCAAAGGTAGCAGAGGAGCAAGTCATGGGCAGGGCTCTGGATCTGTGGTACTAGGCACAGGCAGAAGAAACCCCCAAATCTGAGTGGCTCCCCCTGGGGAGGTCAGAATAGGAATGGACAGTGCAGATCAGCTCACACGCATGAAGGCCTGGCCCTGTGATAGCCTAAGCCCTGCCCTGAAGCTATTCTAGGATCTGGGCACCCGCCCTCCCCCTGGCTCAGTCCAGGACATCTCCTGTTGTCTTGAATTTAGGCCACATTTGCAGCTGGCCAGCTCCAGGGCACTGCCAGCCTCAGGCACCTCTGGTGCCAGGGGCTAGGCTGGCAGGCCATCATGCCACCATGCCCACTGTAACTCCCTCTTCAGGTAATTTGTCCTGGGAGGTTCATAACTAGGCTTTCCTTTGCTTTTTTTTCCATTCTTTTTTTTTTTTTTAGATGCAGTCTCCCTGTAGCCACAGAGATCTGCCTGCCTCTGCCTCAAGAGTGCTGGGATTAAAGGTGTGCACCATCACACCCAGCAGTCTTTCAAGTACAGTGATCTGGAGACCACTGGCCCATCTGAGGGATTTGAACCCACACAGGACACCCAAAAGAAGCCTGGTTTCCATTCTACTCATGGAACTCCAGAGATGGCTGGGCACTGAGTCCCCTGTAGGCCTGTTGCTCAGGGCTCAGTAGCCAGGCCCCATGCTGCTGGGGTGGGGGCGAGGCAGAAACAGGGAGCAGTGGCGTCCTGGGACCTAGGCTGCCAAAAGGCAGAGTGCCTAGTAGGTGGTGGCACCAGGCTCACACTGGCTCCATGCCCATCAAGACACAGCATGGCCAGGTGGCTCAGAGAGCAAACAGAGAGAGCCCCTGGGCTGGAGAAGGACAGCTGACTGTGGGTGGGGTCTAAGGCCTCCCTCTCCTCCAGTCCTACAAGGAGTTCTCACCTGCCAGTCTAGATGCCTCAGAGAGGCCCCACAGTGGGCTGCGGTCCTGATTCTCTCTTCTCAGGACAAGTGTGTGTGTGGGGTGTGTGTTTGTGTGTGTGTGTGTCTGTCTGTCTGTCTGTCTCTGACTGTGTCTGTGTATTTGAAACAAGGTCTCATGTAGCCCAAGCTGACCTCAAATTTCTGGTCCTCCTGTGCTGGGATTATGATGTGTGCCACCATGCCCTCTTTCCCTTCTGTCTGGAGTCCCTCTCCCTATTCAGCCACTCCCACTCTCACCCATGACGTTCCTTCCTTTCTCCCCATTTCCCCAGTGAATTATGAAGGATCATCTTCCATGACCTCACAGGTCACAGCGGAGGTTGGAGCCTTTCCAGCTGTCCCTGTGTTGTTCATCTCTGGATGTTGTACACGTCTTGTGTGCATAAACACGTACCATAGATCAGACCCAAGGCCTCTATCCACCTCTAGTATGTCAACACAAATGACACTGACATTATCCTGTTTGCTCTTCCCAAGAGTTTATGGAAACCAATTCTCCCCACAAATCATCAAAGATTTCGTAGAGTGAATTTTCAGGCTCCAGATGATTCTCTGGGATCATAAAGGGGCAAAGAGTCAGATGCTGACTGCTGATGTGGGCCTGGCTTCTGACTCCTCCCATGACTTTCTGTGAGGTGGAGCCCGGATCCCTTGGCTCTGTCCACAAATACTTGGGAGGCCAGTGCCCTGCAGCCCCTGACTACCCTGCCTCTCTGGTACAGAGCATGACTACCTCACGTTTCTGGAGGCAGTACCTGGCCAGTCAATGACAATGATTTTGCAGCAAGGGTCCCCCAGACCTTTTCCATGTGTTTTTTATAACTTGGGGGTGGGGGACAATCTCAGGGCTGCTTTAGCCTCTGCTTCCCCTGAAACTCCAATAACTGTCTTCAGAGGAAGACAGTTTCATCACAAATGACTTCGTGTCACTTTACAAAGACATAAGATGAATAGGGATGGTGATGTATTAATGGCTTAGTCGGTAGAGTGCTTGCCAATCATGCATGAAGCCCTGGGTTTAACCTCTAGAACTGCATAAAAGAAGCAAGGAAATTCCTGTAATGCCAGCAGTCCAGAGGTGGGAGCAGGAGAACAAGCTCAAAGTCATCTTCAGGATACCAGGATGCTCATCTGGGCATGGTGACACACATCTAGAATCTTAGTACTCATTGGGGGGGGCAGGAAGTACACTTGGAGGTTTGAATGACCTCCATAGGCTCAGGTATTTAAACCCATGGTTCCAGTTGATGGTGATTTATTTCTTTCAAAGCCAATTTTTATTGAAGATTTGTGCATTTCATACAAAATTTCAAGTAAAATCTAGACCCGTGCCCCCCTCCTTGTCCCTCCACTCCACCAGAGCTGTTTGCGGAGTTCATAGAACCAAGGTGGAGCCTTGCTGGAGGAAGTGTGCAACTTGACCCACTTCTAGCTCAAACTTTCTTCTTTGTGTTTGTTGTTGATGTGATCTCTCAGCTTCCTGCTCCAGCCACATGTTGCCATGCCTCCCCCAGCACTATGGACTCCATCTGGAACCTTAAGCCAAAATAACTCTTTCTTCCATACATTGCTTTTGGTCGTGGTGTTATCACAGCAACAGAAAATTAACTAATATATACATACTACACACACACACACACACACACACATATATATATATATATTTATCTACATACACACACATGCAGACACAGTCAATACATGCTAGAACCTACATCCTCTGCAACTATTTACAGACTTTAAAAGGTTTTTTTTTTAAACTTTAAAAGGTGGGCGTGGTGGCTGTGGTGGCTATGGGTAACTGTCAACTTGGCAGATCCAGGATCATTGAGGAGACAAGCCCCAGGCACATCTGTGAAGGATTATTTAGCCTCTAGGCATGTATAAAATGGAGAAAAACAAATAGAGCTGAGCACAAGCCTCATCACTCTGTGCTTCCTGACTGTAGATGCACGTGGACAGCTGATAGAAGCTCCCGCTGCCTTGACTTCCCACCATGATGGACTGCACCCTTGAACTGTGAGCTGCAGTAAACCCTTTCTCCCTTGATCTGCTTTTGTTATTTATTTACTTATTATTTATTTATTTATTTATTTATTTATTTATTTATTTATTTATTTTGGGTCTTTTTGAGACAGGGTCTCCCTATAGCCCCAGCTGTCCTGGAACTCACTCTGTAGACTAGGCTGGCCTTGAACTCACAAAAGATCCACCTGCCTCTGCCTCCCAAGTGATAGCTAGGATTAAAGGTGTGTGCCACCATGCCCAGCCTTTGTTATGTTATTTTATCACAGCAACAGGACACAAAGCTAAGATAGTAGCTCTGCCTGTAATTCTAGCAATTTTGAGGTAGAGGCAGGGGGATCAGAAACTTAACATTATCCTTGGCTCTGTACTGAGTTCTAGATAAGTCTGGGCTACATAAGACCATCTCTAAAACAAAGCAAAACAACAAAGAAACAAAACCAAAAACAACAAAAAGGAAAGAAAAACTTCAGCAGATATTAAGAGTTTTCAAATTTAATCCCAGTATTAGAGACTGAGGCAAGAGGATTGCTGTGAGTTTGAGGTAACCCTGGGACACATAATGAGACCTTTCTTTTTTTTCTTTTTTTAATTAATTAATATATATATTTATCAAATTTAGACCCTTGTCCCCCACCATCCCCCCACCCCACCAGAGCTCATGTATTCTGCCAAACATGCTTTTCAGCTCTTTCTCAGTCTTTCTCAATATTCTCCATGTGGAAGTTGACTGTTTTGAGCAGCGGTTCACTGTTTCAGTCAGTTCTTCGATGCAGTCTTTTCTGTTGTTGTTGTTGTTGTTTCCAATATGCATCACTCCCAACTGCTTTGGACAAAAGCTCAAGGGGCCATGCACAAGAAATACTTACAACTAGGTAATTGGCACTAGCATCCACAGATGAGGGATACCATTCATCGTTTGTTTTTCTGGGACTGTGTTACTTCACTCAGCATGATGTCCTCTAGCTCCAGCCATTTTCCTGCAAAGCTCATGATGTCATCTTTCTTTACTGCTGCATAGAACTCCATTGTGTAGATGTACCACATTTTCTCTATCCACTCATCAGTTGAGGGGCATTTGGGTTGGTTCCAGCTCCTTGCTATTGTGAAGAGAGCTGAAATAAACATGGCCGTGCATGTATCTCTGCGGTGGGGTGAGTCTTGAGGGTACATGCCCAGGAGTGGTATGGCTGGGTCGGGTGGCAAGTTCATTCCAAGTCTTCCAAGGGTTCTCCACACTGCTTTCCATAGTGGCTGTACGAGTTTACATTCCCACCAGCAGTGGATGAGTGTTCCCCTTTCCCCACAACCTCTCCAGCACTTGGTATCATTTGTTTTCTTGATCCTAGCCAGTCTTATTGGAGTAAGATGATATCTTAAAGTGGGTTTGATTTGCATTTCCTTAATGATTAATGATGTTGAACACTTCTTAAGGTGTTTTGTCACACCAACTCCAGTGTCGTCTGTGTGAACATTGACAAAAGTCATAATAGCAGATGGGAGATACATACCCTCTGAGGCTAAGTTCCCTGGAAGTCCCTGGCAGAGGCTTGGCTTTAGCTTCCAAGATCACAATGTGCTATAAAGATATTATGCTTCCTGGGTATTGGGCTTTGCATATTGTCTTTTGATTCTTTTCCTGAGTACAGCACGACCTCAGTTCCAAAACAAAGGACAGTTAAATGTGTCTGGAACTAAATCAGATGAAAAGAAGCTTCCACCCACTAACATCTGATTTACACAACGTGCATGGATATCTGTGAACCTAAGCAAAATCATGCAGAGAAACATTATCTAAAGGCCCTTTTGTCCTAAAAGTCCCTACAAAGATATTATGAATGAAAAACATTACACTGAATGATATCATAGGTCAGTTACAAATAACAAAAGTGTTTTTTCCAGACTTAATAAAAATAAAAGCTCAGTCCCTTAAGCAAGGAGCTACATCTGATAGAATTAGTAAAATAGAAATCTTAGTTATAAAATACAATACTTGGTCAGAGGCACGTGGCGGGCCTCTCCTTTAAGAAAAACAGAACTAATTAAGAGGCTCTCCCAGGCCATGGCTTGAATTACAGCCTAAAAGATAACAAGCGGCCTTGGGAGGATGGAAAGATTGGGCGCCAGGAAGGATGGGAAGAAACCAAATTGAAACTTCAAAGGGAAACAATGTCTCACATCTCACAAACAAACTATCCATGGTCTGTGGTTTTACAACCACTGTTTGTTCCTGGAGATGTGCTAATCTTGAGCAAAGTGCCATGTGTAAGTGCTTTTGGTTAGTGCTTCTGGTTAATATGTAAAACTTAAACTCTTTAGTAAAGGGCTTATTGTTCCTGGGGATGTGCTAATCTTGATCTGTTTTTCCTGACATGTACTATATAATCAGTTGCTTGCTCTTAGTAAAATGCAGCAGATTCAAAACCAATTCTGGTGTCGTTTCTGTCTGTCATATCACCGAACCTGTGCCCTCCTTTCCAAGACCCCGATTCCCGCAGTCAGAGGGAACCCCCGGCTGGGTTGGTCTGCGGCAGTGTTTCTCAGCCATCTCTAATTCCTCACTTGTGAAGTCTCTGTTCAGCTCTTTGCTCCATCTCTTGATTGGGTCATTTGTTTTCTTTCTTCTTTGTTTTTTGAGTAGTTTATATATTCTGGAAATCAATGCTTTGTCAGATGTTTCTGCAGTGAAGGTTTCCTCCCACTCTGTGGGTGCCTGGGAATGGTTGCTCCTTTCTTCTGTTCTTTGACTTGCTTCAAGTATTCTCTGAAGGGTTGGTTTTCCAGACATGTATTCTTCCAACTTGTTTATGTCATGGAAGGTTTTTCTCTCTTCTTCAACTATAATTGACATTTTTGTTGGGTATAGTAACCTGGGTTGGCATCTATTGTCCTTTAACACTGGGAATGCTTTGCTCCAGGTTCTTCTTGCTTTCATAGTTTGCGTCAAGAAGTCAGTTGTAATTCTGATAGGTTTCCCCTTATAGGTCACTTGTCGTTTTTCTCTTGTGACTTTAAGGATTTTGTCTTTGTTTTGGGTGTCTAGCATTTTAACTATGATGTGGCATGGAGAATTTCTTTTCTGATCTTGTCTGTTTGGAGTTCTATGTGCTTCTTGTATTTGTATTGGTTTGTCTTTTCTCAGTTCTTTGATTTGCTCTTTATAATCTTGTAGTTCTTTAAATATGTTCCCAATTGTGTTTCTGATATCTGTGTCCTGGGGCATCCCCAGAGGGATCCCATTGTAGGAATCTTCCATAGGTTGGTAGAGTTTGGTGCAGGATTATCCTGCCCCTTTCCCATGTTTTCTCTTCATGTTCCTGGCATATGAGCTTCTCCTTGCCTGTATTCCAATGTAAGTCCTAAATGCCTCTTGTCCCACGTTCCGCCAACTGGGATTACGAAAAGGCATCTGAAAGAGGCAAACAAAAGCCAAGCGCTTCAACACAGTGAATGCAGTTGTCAATTGTTGTTGAAGGCTGCTTTACTGCTTAGACTTGCGGGATCCATTAATCAGGGACTATAAGCGGCGGTAGAATCCAAGGTTGGCAGTGAGGTGGGGGCACGTGGAGGGGATGAGATGGGAGAGAGGCTACCCTTTAAAGACCTTATCTTTAGCGTGCTCGCAAGGAGATAATCACACAATGCTTCTAGCTATTACATATTCTAATTTAAAGCCTAAAAATTGTGAGAGAGGATAATTTCTCTTAACCAATGTGGATTTACCCTTGAGTATTGCTATGATCAAACTGGATAATCAAGACAATCAAATACGTAGACTGGAAGACATTCATTATTATTAGGATAATAGCCTATTAATGTATTTAAGACATAAGAGGCCGCCTAGACATATCATCACGTCCATACAGATACATATGACTGCATTTATACCTAATTAATGAGCCATATGATCACGGGCAACTGAAAATTGAAACAGCGTGTAGATTAGATTAGAAGATGTTCTGCCACTTTATAAGCTATCGCACTCAAGTGTATAAGTGCGAAGCAAAACATGGATTTAAGGTGAGTATGTCTACCATTATACAAGCACTATGGTGGCGTATGTATAGTACAAACCAGACGAGGTGGTCATTCGGAGACCTCGTTTTTGGAACCTTTTTTAGAAAAGGTGAAAAACCCGTGTGGATCCAATTTATCTGGAGTCTTTGCAAATTATTACATTAATTCGTGGACATTTTATTTAAAGATGTTTGGGTACCCATGTCATAGCAATTTGAAAATTAAAGTATCTTAATACAACCAATGCATTGAGGATAGAGTAACGTAATAGACTTTGGAATGGCATAATTAAAATATATCTGCGCGATTATACAATTTGTAGTGTGTTATAGGATACAGATAAGCAGATATTAAAAGGAAGTTTTGATATAAGCACCATCACAGAAGGGAATCACATATAAAGTTGAAGACTAAATGAATACTCTGATCCGTACATTCATTTAGAAAGATGACCTATTTGAGTAATAATGAAAAGACATTTCATTAAATCCTTGGAAGCTCTGGTGTAGTTTTTGGGTGCACCTAGCGTTATTATTATTTGAAATAGAAAATTTAAGAGTAAACCAACGGGGCAGCGACAGTTGGGGACAGCACCAACAATTCATTCCTCTGGGACCCCATACCGCTTAGTTTTCTGTGCAAGCCTAGAAAGGTGCCTATCCAGAATACGCAATCGCAGTCAGCACGAAATAACATGTTAAGTACATTTAGGAGTCAACCATTCCCACAGTGTCAACTCCCAGCTCCAGTAATGTTGTTGCCGCTGTATGTGATAAACATTATCACATCCGGGAGCCCATAAGAATTTTTAGTCTTGTTAGCACTTGCAATGGGGACAGAAAGTCCGTGTCACTGAATTGTGACTGAGCCTGATGGAGTTTTATTTTGAAAGTTATCTTCCCAGACACACCCTCATTAAACTCACTCCCCCAGACCCTAAGACACAAATAGCCGAAGCCAGGGGAGAGCGAAATGAAACCATGTATGGGAATCCGACAACCATTCTCCTCATTAATCAACGGATGAATGGAGGATCAACAGACGCCCACTGACTGCAGCAAGAGTCCGTTTTTTTCTACTCCTTATAGTTTGTATGGTGAGTTATTTGAGATGATTTTGTGCTTTTATGAATAATTATTTCCTGGGCTATTTGTACCACTCCTATGTTCGAGAACGGGTCTCCCCTTGTCTCGCCTGATAACCCAGACTCAGTGAGTGCGTGGAGACTACCTATCGGGAGATCGTTGCGGCAATTTATTGTGGACCACCACTGTCTTTGGCTGAGAGGGCTACAGACATTGGCTAGTCGGTCCGAGTGAGTGCACCAGCACCGAGAAACGATAACCAACAGCATCAATGTCGTGGTTGTTATGGACCTACTACATTTCCCCTCTTGTGCCCTCATCAGAAGTACCTTCCAATAGGCATGGGCAATGGTCCATAGCTTGATTAGGTGTGACTATGGATCGGATTATGTTTCAGGATGGGAAGAGAGAGAGAATGAGGATAGTCAATTAAGGATACATGTCATTAAAGCAGGGACAGATGCACTTTAACGTAGGGTAGTTGTATTAGGTTTTTTGCCAAGTCTGCCTGTTACTAACCTGGACAGGCCTAGTAATGCAGTACCATTAGCGCGATTCTAGCTGCCATTGCCACCTGGCGTGCACAGCATGAACCAAAAGATTCTAGAGACTATCAGAGGACTTAGTATCCTACATCAATTGCCACAGAGCACTCTAGGTTGGTTGTATAGAATCGCAGAAGACCCCAAGTTGGCTTGTACAATAGTTTGTTTGCTGTAGATCCCCATGCCTTGAGGCGACATTGAATTGTCCGCCTATGTGTATAGGTCTTCTAAAAACTTCCCTTTTTGCTCTGTAACTATCTCTCCATCCTCCAAAATATTTATAATGACTGGCCCTCTGCAACTCTAAGAGAAAGTATCTTCCTCGATGCCGGCCCAGAAGTGAAAGATAGCCGCCGGGAGATTGGAGTTATCACCTTTTTCAAGGCCTTGAAATATGCAAAAGAGCGGCACGGAGGCATTCTGAAGTCGGCAGACGCCAATCGCCATGTGTCAGAAATTTGACGTTGATATCTAGTTCCATTTTAACTTAAAGACGAAGAGGTCCGCACACGTGCTCCTCTTTTGATTCCAAAGTATTTTGCGCGCTACTTTTATTAATCTCTTAAGTATCTTTTCGAGTAACGGCTTTTACTTTGAGATTTTCCCTAATTCGTGATGTTAGCTCTCGCGCACTTCGCCTTAAGAGGTATGAAGCCTGTATGCTTTGTATTGTTTATTCCTTTCTCTCTTTTATTTAGCCATCGATGGGGACAATTACAGCCTGCTCTTGCCAGCGTACGCTAGGTTCTTAGAACTCTTGTGTTAGAGTAAACGTGGAACCTAGGGAGGGATAAGGTAGTCAGTGACACGTAAACAGTGTAAATAAAGTTCCTTGTAGAATCGCCAGAGTATAAGAACATGGGAAGAGAAGGATACTAGGTGAAAAGGGAGAGGAAGGAAAAGGTATTAGGAAAGGGACAAAGAGAGAGGGAAGTGTATAAGGAGAGGAGTAAAATAGAGAAGATACATGCACCTGCAAATGAGATATTGAAAAGAAAGATATGGAAAGATATAAGGAAATTGACAAGAAAGCAAAAGAGGAGGGATATATCAGGCGAATAAGGATAAAGAAAGTTTATTGATGATGAGAGAAAGATCAAGAAAATGTGATAGAGAATGGGTGAGGAAAGAAAAGCAGAAAGTGAAAGAACACTGCTAAACTCATTTTATGAAGCCAACATCACACTAATACCAAAACAAGACAAAGACACAAACAAGAAAAAAAAAAAATAGAAAGAAAGAAAGAAGAAAGAGAGAGGGGATCAAGGATTAGTGTTATTGGAGAAAACAGTAAGGAAGAGAGGAAGAAGGTAGCCAAGAGAAAGATAAGAGAACTGGTAACTAAGCAAAGAAAGAAAAAGAAGAATAGAAAAAGAAACAATATGCAAAGCCACAAATACACGCACAGAAAGCAAGTAAATATAGTTATATAGGCAACGATTAGATGGAAGTACAATGGAAAGACTAAAGACGCAAAAAGGCCTCTGAAACGCAGAGAGGAGGGGGACTTCCAGAGGGAACTTAGGCGCATCAAGGAGGGATAATGGTAATACAGTACCACATTCAGAAGATAGCCACTGAGAATTAAGTGAAAACTATGTATGGAATGCAAAATGATTAGCAAAACAGAGAAACGCGAACACTAAGGAGATTAAGAGTAGTGAACAAAAAAGAAACACACCTAAGATAAGAAGAGTGATATCAGAAACAATACAAGTAAAGTGAATACTAGTTACACAAAGAGGTAGGAAGACACTAGGAGCGAATTACACACAATCAGGAAAAAAACTCCAGCCTTATCTCTATTTATATAAGGTAATTACCATGCAGATATTTACTATCTGAGGAACACTTAGTCGGGGGTTGGGGCATCACAGGATTCTAATACAACTGACTTTAGAGGCTAGCGCATGATCACCAACGTAACAACAGGAAATTGGTAAATAGCTTATTCCATGCACGCATGCATGAGGCATACGAAAGGTTGGATAAGGGGTAGGCACTAGGGGGAAGGTTTCAAACAAGGCTCACAAGTCATGAGACCTCAATCATCAGGGCACTTGGTGGGCTGGCCTGAGGGCTGGGGGCTTGCCAGCTGCTTCCAAGTGCTTCTGCCAAACAAAATAACACTACACTATCGACCGCCCCGTATGGATAGCAGGTGTGGGAGAACCACATTGCACAACATAAGCAAGAACTGGGAATGACTTGACCCACCACACCTGAACCCGCCACACATCTTAGGCATGTACCCTACAAAGACCACCCCACTAAGAAGAATCATGCACGGCCTGGTTTATTTCAGTTCTTTTCACAAGAGCAAGGAGCTGGACCAACCCAAATGCTTCCCTCAACTGAATGAGTGGATATAGAATGTGGTACATCTACACAATGGAAGTTCTATGCAATGGTAAAGGAAGATGACGACATCATGAGGTTTGTAGGAAAATTGGCTGGAGCTAGAGGACATCATGCTGAGTGAAGTAACACAGTCCACAGAACACAAAAAATGAACTGGATTAAACTCCCTCATACTGTGGACGCCTAGTGCCCAATTCACACACACACACATTTATTGCATACCAAAGACTATCACTACACATCTATCACCACACGAGCAGCACACACCCACATCACGAGCACGACCACGAAGACTGAGCATGTCACATCATGGTGATGAGGGGAGCTTTAGAGTAACCGCCAGATAAGCAGCAAAAAATGTTGGTATCCCAAAATGTTAGATCTGAAAGCGAGTGAGTTGAACAGAAAAGACACATATAAAGAAAAGAGATATGGGGAGAGGCTTACATGACTCTATCACCTAACGAATTCCAGAAAAACCATGTGAAGAGTGTAGACTGGATCCTAGAAAAAAAAAAGTAGGTAGACAGGCGTATCCGAGAGGGTACTGGAGTAGACCAGTTATGGGAAGCCTACCTTTGTAAGGGTGGGGATCCAATTCTGGGCCGCAGAAAGGAAGTACAGCAAATCTACGTAGAGTCCTTAAGTCTTATACAGTCGCAACCCATGTCCATTATTCTATGAAGGTGTGACCACAGTGGGAGGATTTGAGACACTGAGACAAGGCATTGGGGATATGATAGGGATGTAGGATTGTCTTCTTCGACTGCGATGGGGTCGTGGTAGGATAAGGGGGGGTCGGCTTGGTGGTAATGTGTCTTAATGTATTTGAATATATAAATAGATATTCTACAATACAAACAGTGATCCGCTTCATGTGTGTCATTAAGCAACTTTTTACCTACTCAATCACATACGACAGACACCCAATAGTATTTTTTATGAGAAGACAGGTCTTTCTTCGTAGAATAATTATCATATATAATGATTTAGTGGGGTTTCTTGCTCTCTTTCAAATACTCACTGTCAAACTTTTTTGTCGTGGTCTATATACTAGGTGAACAAGGTAATTCTGATATTTGTTAATATACTGCTTGATGATCAGCCTTAAAGTATTTCTTAGCCCTCTTGGGCTTCTATCATTTACTCATTTTGTGCTTAGTTATCATACATTATTTTTTTTTGGAATATGAAATGGAGTGATATATCTTACGGAAATTTTGAATGGTTCTAGATTGGATTTGGTTTATTGTTAAGAGAAATGTTGTATTATTAGAGGATAATCTTATGTATTGTAACAATATATCTCTTCTTCACATTCCATGAGTTGGGCGAGAGGTGATGTGATTGGTCCTAGCGGTTAGGTTCAGTCAGACAGACCGCTTCTTACAGTAGCGATCCCGGGTATAGGCGTATACCCCAGCTTACCTCTGGCGGTCAAACGGGAGGTAATATCGTTGGCTGAATACTGCCAATGGGTTTCCACGGTTAATGAATCTGCTGGTGCCACAATTTCCAAGGAGGAAGGTCTCGACACCGGGCTTCTTAGCACGGAAGGCGACCAGCGGTGCACAATACATTTGCATTGGCAAGACAGTTGGACCAGTCGGGATAACGACACATGAGAGAAATAGGATAGAAATTTTATAAAAAAATTATTTCTGTTGCAATATCAATTCATAATAAACTTCTCAGTGATCTCTGTGCTAGACTTAGATGTTAGTGGATTACGAATGACAGAGGATAGGATCAATAACTGGAGATCTCACGCGTGGTTCTTCTATGAGATCTACGGACTATCTATAAAAAACAAGTCCATTCATGTATTCAATTTAAAATTTTATTTATAATTAAATGAGATTACTTTTTTATATCATTAATATCAGTTTGAAAAATATTGTGTGTTAAAGATATTCCGAGATTGTCGAGATATTTCATTGAGTTTTGAGGAAGGTAATTTACATGCCAGCTAGGGTCCAGCACACTCAGTAGAGGAAAGAAGAGTAGCAAGGAAATGAGATGAAGTACTGAATAGATGGAGGCATGCATAAGAGGACAGCGGGTGACTTATTTAGATGAAATTCAGGATCTATGTCGCAATATGACGATAATGCCATAGTCATGAGATGAGGTCGATGAAGAAAGTCTGCATCTTTGTGAAGCACTTCCTTAATGGATAGACTTATGAATTACTCATAATAATCGGGTAATTTCAATTATAACTCATATTAGTGAAACTATTACTACACTTTACTTTAAGGATCGGGATCAAGGACAACACCACTGCACAGGCAATGTTAGGGCCGGAGGCAGCGTTTGTGCTACTGCGAGCAATGGCATTAGTCACACTAGTAGGGTCATCTGGTACTCAGCGAAGGTCATGAGGAGAGACGACCAAGTAACATGTAAACATGGACTCCACTGTAAAGCACTCTCGAAGGCCTCACTCCAGGGACCACTTTCCCCCATGCTACCATGCATTTGGGCTCAGTCACTCTTCATAAGAAGTATACCATCTATCTTGCCTCATCTTATCAACCACAAGCTTGGCTAAGTTCAAGATGAGCTTTATATGTTTGGTGAATTCGATGAGGATGATCACAGGTGTTTTTACACATTCAATGACCACATACGAATAGTGGGTATGGTCTTGTTTTAAAAATTTCACTTATGTTTCATTATGAGGGCGGAGTAAGTATAAGGCCTGGGTATTAAGAGCGTCCAATCTGATCTGCAGAAGACCCGGGTGGTTGTTGATGTTCCCACGGCCCAATGGTGGGGGCCAATGAAGCCGTCGCTGGTTAAGTCGTTTCAATTGGTTCCAGGAGAACTATCACACCAGTTCTCATAGAGGGTATTAACTGACAATGTTCTCTTCCTCTGTTTGCTCGTGATATTTATAACCCGAGGCATACTCGCACCGACAATGAAAGCAGGGTTAGTGGCGAAACACAAACCTCCATGAGTGCAGTACATAATTATCTGGGCATTAAAGTGTTCTACACCAAGACTAGTGAAGTCACCCATATAAAGATGCTTGTGAGGAAATAAAGGCCATGAGCACATGATGAGCCTTGAGGCAAGGAAAAACTAAGAGATAAGTCATCATAAATACAAACTACAAAGAAAGATAGATATAATAATGAGAAGAGCTATGAAATGTAAAGAATCAAAGTTCTGTCAAATAAAATCCAAAAGCCATATGGCTAACAAAAAATTCTCAACTTGGTAATATTTCAGATCTCCTCTGAGGACCTAGGCCTCGATGGTAATGGAAGGAGAGGACAAAGGAGGTGAGGTGAGCACATGTTCTAATTAGAATGTATATCTCTCGTTGAATCACACTTTTTGGCTTTCTGTCTATAATTTGCTCATTGAGCCTCTCGCAGGACAATTGTATATTTGTTATACTCACTATACCAATTATAAAATTGGTTTTTTGCATAAAATAATATAATCAGCGCATTTCAATACACACGGGGCAAAATGGGTACTAAAAATACCAATTAGGAAGCCACTAATGGAGGTCCAGTTCTATCTCTCTTCTATGTTGTTATAACTCTAGTCACTGGTACCTTTTTATTTTCCTGTCTTCCCTCTGCGTTAGGCAAAATTGTAGGTACAATAATTAGACAAGACATAATTTTTGTAAGGGAGTTGTTGGTGTTGGAGTGACAGAATCCTTGCTTTTGTGGTGATCCAGTTTTTTTTCACATAAATTTACTTTTGTTGTTATTTTTCTGAGACAGAATATGGAAGATGCACCGTTGTTCTCCGGAGCTCCATTGGTTCTCTCCTCATGCTCCACCCCGCCTGCACTGGCGATGGGAGCATCCTAATCAGGGAAACTTTGCTCAAACACTTGCTCTTTTTCTCTATACTTTTATGCTCTCACAGTTTCTAGTTATCGCGGTTAGTAAATTAACTCCCCGGCGATGAGCTGAAGTCATTGCACTGTGTATTGGTAATCAGCTAGCAGACCAGTTCGAAACTGAGATTGTCAAGTACTAGTTAAAAATACTTATGATGGCAGTCCTTTCCCATACTCTCGTTTTGTATGTCTATGTTTTTGGATATATGTGTACTACGAAGTCCCACATATATGCATTTTAGGAATGCTGCAAACTGTCCTCCCGTCTCTTGTGAAGAACAGAGCTTCAGGTAGTGGCTGGCGGGACTGACTTAACAAGATATACAATGAGGCCAGCAGAGGACTAGAGTAATAATGGCGCAGCACCTGAGAAGCATGCGTCCACCAGACTGACAGGACTACCATTCTAATTCAGATTAAGTTATCATATCTGGGACAATAGTGTCAACTTGGGTGCGACGAGAGTGAGACTCGCTCTTCTCTCGCTTGGCACTTTAGAAATCTCTTAAATCTTAGTGTGGAGTAAAGCGCTTCTAGGCAATTCTGCCTGTGATGTGTTATGACTTCCTAGCGGCTATGGAGACGTATTTTTGATGGGAGTCTATGCCTTTTTTCTTGTATCAGTATCTAGAGTCAATTGATCGAAACGATGGGAAGAAACTCTAACTGCGATATTCCAGGGAAGTGCTGGGTAGGGCTGAATAGTGGGTCTTACCATTAGGTGCTAGACTCCGTCATCTTGATGTTTTATCTGATAATGGGATAGACTACAGTTGAGAATCTCTACATGTGTGCACTCTCTGACTCACTGCTTTCTAGCTCAGCACGTTCGAGAGTATGTGGAAGTATATTTGATTTATGGAACAGTACCTCTACTCTATTCGTTGCAGCAACTCCTCTGTTTTAGGCGATATTTATTGGCCAACCCTTTAGTCACTAAGATCCCGAGTAAATGATATACTATTCTTTGCAATGCACTATGAGTATAAATAAATTTCCACTATCTCAAACGACATTCATTTGATGGGATTATTGTGTGAGGTAAATGAGTTTGAGTTGTTGCCCGAATATAGAGTGCTCATTATGGTCGAAAGTATCCTAACTATGCAGTGAAATTAATGTCAGTGTCATTTGTGTTGACATACTAGAGGTGGATAGAGGCCTTGTTGTGTTTTCCTGCGATTTGGGTGTCATAATACTATGTATCGATTGATATCTTTATTGTTTCCACCACATATTGGCAACTTTAATGCTCAATTACTATACTATTCCTCGAGTATGTATGTAATACAGCGAATTTACACAGAGCGCAAAACAGCTGGATAAAGAAAGTAGGCTCGGCACCAAATACCTGTCTCACGCAACACAATACCATGACATGTATCGCACCATGCGAGACGAGCAAGGATACTAGTTAAGACAATGTAGATTACATAATCTTCCAAATAATAATTTTGACTATCGATGTTGAATATATGTTGTGTTGTAAGATATTTNTTGAGTTCTTCATTCTCTTTTCTTAATTCTTTGATTTGCTCTTTATAATCTTGTAGTTGTTTAAATATGTTCCCAATTGTGTTTCTGATATCTGTGTCCTGGGCCATCCCCAGGGGAATCCCACTGCAGGAGTCTTCCATGGGGTTGGTAGAGCTTGGTGCAGGATTATCCTTATCCTGCCCCTTTCCCTTATTGTTTCTTCTTTGTGTTCCTGGCATATGGGCTTCTCCTTACCTGAAATCTAATGTGAGTCCTAAGTGCCTCTTTACTGTGTTGAAGGCTTGCTTTGCTTGCCTCCTTCAGATGCCTTTGTAATCCCAGTTGGCGGAGGTGGGGAGTGGGGGGTGGGGGGGCTCTTTAGCCCTTGCTTCAGCTGGTCTCAGGAGATCACACAAGTTAATTTTAATTTTTAAACCAAAAATTTAGAGTATTTTTACTGAGTTTTTTAATAACTAATAGTTGCTAAAGAACATTTTATTAGTGTTAAAGCCTTTTGTTAGACTAGCTGACAAAAATCTCCATACAAATTTGCCTGTTTTTGCTTTTAGGGCACTGAAATTGAAAAATGGTGTTATTTTAGGTTGATTTAAATGACAGTTAAGGACAAACATGATTTAAGGTGAGTTGTTATTTCAGCTTGGTGGTAGATTACAAGCCGCGTGGTCTGGAAACCTGTGAATTTTAAAAGGTGAAAGCCTTGGTAATTCTGGAGTCTTTCAAATTTATTACTTAATCGTGCACATTTTTATTTAAAGATGTTTTGGGTACCCATGTACTAGATTTAAAAATTTAATATCTTAATCACCATGCTTGGGATAGAATTTAACTTAATAGATTTGGAATGGCCATATTATAAAAATTATCTCGAGATAAAATTGATGTGTAAGGAACAGTACAATTAAACTCAGTTTTGAATAAGCACCATAAGAAAAAGCACAATAAAGTTTGAAGATAAATGATCTCTGTGTATTTTTAGGAGACCTATTTGAGAAAGAACACATTTCATTAAATCCTTGGAAGCTCTGAAGTTTTTTGGTGCACCTGGAATTTTAAATAAAATTGAGTTAACAGGGCAGCGACAGGCCCAAAACATTCTGGGACTTGTAGTTTTCTGGTGCCTAAAGGTGCACCAGATACTCAGGCAGCATTTTGTCTTTTTACTTTCCCAGTCCTAAGTTTTCCTTTTAAAAACCCTTAGCCATATATTTTTAGTTGTTGCACTGAAGGGCAGAAAGTCGTGTCTGTTGTGACTCGCCCTGTGGAGTTTTATTTTTAGTTATCTCCCCCCCCTCCCCGCCCTGCATGCCAGCCTGGGAGCATGCTGTGGGACCACACATTCCTCTTTCCTGATGCCCTCCCTGTGCCACGTGTTTTTTTTTTTTTTTGTTTTGTTTTGTTTTTGTTTTTTGTTTTTTTAACTTCCCTGTCCCCTGTTCCAGACTCAGTGAGTGGTAGCTCCATCCTGAGATCTGGGCAATTATTGTCCCTGTCTTTTCTGAGCTAGAATTAGCAGGCTGGTGCCTCAACATCGCTGGGTGTAGCCTCCATTCCCTTGGTCTCAGAGTCTAGCTGGTGTCTGTGTGTGCATG
>VZQC01013734.1:2121499-2215316 GCA_009823505.1 Rhizomys pruinosus
ATAAATAAATAAATAAATAAATAAATAAATAAATAAATAAATAAATAAATAAATAAAATAAAATTTAAAAAATTCTAAAAAAAAACTTTAAAAAATTTCATATTCTACTTTGGTGGCATATAGAAATGTGACTGAGATTTGTATATGAACTGTGTATCCTTTGGCTTTGCTATAATTGCTCATTACTTCCAGGAATTGTTTTGTTAATCCTCCTATATTTTCTATATAGCTTATCACGCCAAATACAAAAAAAAGACAATTTTTCTTTTTCTTTTTATATCAGAGTACCTTTTTCATTTTCCTGTCTTATTGCGTTAGGTAGGACTTTCAGACAATTTTGAGGAGTGGTGTGAGGAGGACATCCTTGCTTTGTTCTTTTTTTTTTCACATAAATTTATTTTTATTTTTTTAACAAATCTAGACCCGTGTTCCCGCCCATTCCCCCACCCCGCCAGAGCTCATGCATTCTGCCAAACATGCTTTTCAACTCTTTCTCAGTCTTTCTCAGTATTCTCCATGAGGAAGTTGACTGTTTTGAGCAGAAGTTCACTGTTTCAGTCAGTTCTTTGATGCAGTCCTTTCTATTGTTGTTGTTGTTGTTGTTTCCAATATGCATTATGCCCAACTGCTTTGGACAAAAGCTCAGGGGGCCCTACACAAGAAATACAACTAGGTAATTGGCACTAGCATCCACAGATGAGGGATACCATTCATCGTTTGTTTTTCTGGGACTGTGTTACTTCACTCAGCATGATGTCCTCTGCTTTGTTCTTAATCTTAGGGAGAAGGCTTCTAGGTTTCCCCATTGTGTGATGTTAGCTCTAGGGTTTGGTTAGTTTTTGGTTTGCTTTTTTGTCTGTATCTAACTCATTATCAAGTTGAAGAAACTCTCTGCTATCCTAGTTTGCTGAAAGTCTTTTATCATTAATGGTGCTGAGCTTCGTCATTTGTTTTATCTGCAAATATGATCATTGTAATTTTCTTCTTAACTGTTGCTCTGAGAGGTTTTATTAAATTATTTTGAAATATTTTTTTGCACACCTGGGATATATCCAACTTGGTCAAGGTATATAATTCTTCATATATATATATATATATATATATATATATATGTGTATAGTGCGTGAGTGTATAATTTCATTCTACTTGCTAATGTTTTTTCCTTTGGGGTAGATACTATTTATTATATCTCATTTTTCCCCCATTGACATTTACCATTTTTTTCTGAATTTTGGATTTAATACCAAAAAATATAGAAATAGGGACAAATTGTTCAGCAACAAAACCAACATTCTGAATGCAACACAAAAATTAGTCATTGATACATAACTCAAAAATTTTGCACATTTTTATTTTTTAATATTTTATTTATTTATTTATGTGTGTGAATGTACTGTCTGCATGTAGGTCTGTGCACCCGTGTTGTGCAATGCCGCGGAGGTCAGAAGAGGGTGTCGGATTCCCTGGAACTGGAGTTCTCCTGGAATTGGAGTTACAGATGGTTCTCAGCCGCCATGTGGGTGCTGGGGATCGAACCTGGGTCCTCTGTAAGAGCAGTCGGCCCTTGGCCAGCCTGGTCTACGTAGCGAGTTCTAGGACAACCAGGCTCCCCGGGCTCCCCGGACTCCCCTCCCGGCATTGCCGCTGCCGCCCAGGGCGTCCAGAGGCTTCTCGACCGCGAGGGGCAGCGGCTCTCCAGACTCGGAACTTCTCCTGGCTCGGGGCCATGGCTCCGCTCCAGGCCTCCCCGGACGACGTCCCCTCTGCCACGCTGGTTGCGGGGGTGCAGCGGCAGGCTCCGCCACGGTTCACGCGTCCACCCTGAGCTCTCCCGGCCCCGCCACTCCCAGAGCCCGACCCAGGGCAGCGGCTCTCAGAGCAGAGCAGGAGCAGCTATCAAGCCACCCGCGGAGCTAGGCTGCAACTGCACGCCTCTTGGCCCCGGGCAGGGCCAGCAGGGAGGCGCGCGCGTGCGCGCGCGGGCAGCTGAGGGCTCTTTTATGCTAAGTCATGCCCTAAAGTGCCCAAGTAATCTGCCCTCATAAATCTTAGGAAACTCAAGCTCAAAACACCACAGGTTGAGAGAAATGGAAAGCTATTGTTTATCAGGTAGTATTTCAGTTTAGAATGGACAGAAATCCTGGGGATGTCTGGCAGTTTGATTACACAAGAATGAAAATGAACTTGCTGTCACATAACTGTCAATTTAAAAATTGTTAAAAATGCCTGGCACGGTGGCGCATGCCTTTAATCCCAGCACTCGGGAGGCAGAGGCAGGCGGATCTCTTTGAATTCAAGTCCAGCCTGGTCTACAGAACAAGGTCCAGGCCAGCTGGGACTAAAAGGGAGACCCTGTCTCAAAAAATACCAAAGGAAAAGAAAAAGTAAAATTGTTAAATGATAAATTTTACATGTTACATAACAAAAGTACTATTGGATTCCCATAATCACATTATATTTTCTGAATCCTTTGTGTTCAAAAGAAGGACTACAAATAAAACAGTTTTTTTGTACATTTTACTTTTTAATCAAATGACATGTCAAGATTCATGCTGTCTAAAGAAACAGGCCATTTTTCTTTTTGGGCGATGTGGGTTACAGGCTGTCCTGTGTCCTGAGTTCATATTTCCCGGAATCACTGATCAACACCATCTAATCACAGCCCATGTTTTCAGTGTCTTACTTCCTAGTGTGATTCTTCTGAGCAGGTGGAGACAAGGATAGTTGCAGATTCCCTATCCACAGGGACTGAAATGATAACACCGGTGACCTGCAGGACATGAGGCCTGTGAAAGCAGGGCCTCTGTGTTTTTATCTCAGGTCCTGGCAGCCTGGCACAAAGTAGTCACACAGTATGTGGAAGAAAGGGCTCCTGAATGGATTCCTTTGTAAAAAAAAAAAAAAAAAAAGGAATGAAATTCTGACACACATGCTACAACACAAACGAACACTAGGTAGCAGTCTATGGAAATGAAGTTATTGTTGACAATGCAGAAATTTAATATGGGATAACTAAAACTAAATCTAAGCCAGGTGAAGTGGTTCAGATGTTGTAATCCTAGATAGAGCTAGAGATAGGGAAGCTAATGACGGATTGCAAGTGTGAGGCCATGCGAGGCTACACAGTGCGTTTTATGTCATAGTGAGAACTTGTCTCAAACAAAACAAAACAAAACCAACATTAAACTACTTTTAGATATGATCAGTGGTCATAGTGCACAATATAAGTGGGAATAATGTCACTGAACTGTAAATTAAGAAGTGTTAGGGCTGGAGAGATGGCTCAGTGGTTAAGAGCACCGGCCGCTCTTGCAGAGGACCAGGGTTCAATTCCCAGCACCCACATGGCAGCTGAGAACTGTCTTTAACTCCAGTTCCTGAGGAATCCGACACCCTCTTCTGACCTCGGCAGCATTGCATGACATGGGTGCACCAACCTACATGCAGACAGTACATTCATACACATAAAAATAATAAAAAAGTGTTAAATTTTTAAAAATATTTTATTATTTTTTATTTTATTTTATGTGTATGAGCCTGCATGTGTATTAAGTGCACCCCTGTCCTGCAATGCCCATGGAGGTCAAAAGAGGGCATCAGATTCCCCTGGAACTGGAGTTTTAGATAGTTGTTAGCTCCCATGTTGGGGCTGGGATAGAACCTGGGTCTTCTGCAAGAGCAGCCAGAGCTCTTAACCACCAAGCCATCTCCCCAGCCTCCCAGAAGTGTTAAATTTTATGTTATGTATTTCTATCAAATATGTTGAAGGGCTTGAAATAGAGCCTGATACTTGATAAACTGTTACTGATTGTACCTCTGCATTGTTGCTTAGTTCTGTCCACTTTCTTCCTTTTTTATTTATGTAGCATTCAGTTTGATGTCATCTCTCCAAGGCAAGGGCCATATCATAATTTTACTTGTCCCTCATTGACCTGCCCGTGTACCTTGCAGTGGGCTGGACTCTGTAAATCATTGACCGGAAAGGGCAGATTCCAAATAACCTGTTTTACAATAATGTGACCATGCTTTCCCTGCAGCAGAGAGAGCCTCAGTATTTTTTCTGTTGGAGGTTGCTAGAACGAGGGCTGGGAGCCAGGATTTGGATGCAAGCAGACCTGGGTTTGAAATATATCTATTTACTAAGCTTATAGATTTGAGGAAGTTACTTTGTCCACCCTCTCTTCACCCTGGTTTCTATAATAAGAAAAAAGAATTCATTTATTCTAAGAATATGGCCTGTTTCCTGGCTTCAGAAAATGGTGGTCAATATAAACATTTGTTTAATCTTAAACTGCGCTGCCACATTAAATTCATCACTCTCTCAGTTTCTGAAACTGACAATTTGCCTAAAGCAGTTGTCAATCCCTGTGTTTTCAAGGATATTTCTGCAACAATGGACACCATCTTGGGCTGGAGAGATAGGTCAGCCTGTAACAGTGCCTGCTAAGCAAGCATGAGGACCTGAGTTTGGATCCCCTAGAACCCACATTTAAGAAACTAGGTGCGGCATCCCACACTTGTAATCCCAGAGTTTGGGAGGCAGAGAGGAGAATGCCTGAGACTTTCTAGAGAGCTGATCTAGAAGAATAGGCAAGCTCCAGGTTCAGTGAGAGACCTTGTCTCAAAAATAGGGTGGAGAAAAATTAGGTATGTTGACCTCTGGTCTCATTCTAGGTATGTACATAGGTATGTACATTCATGTGTACCCCCACATGCATACATGCATATATATGAACACACGCACACACACACACACACACACACACAAACACAGAGGAAGGACAGTGTGTCAAGAATAAAAAGGAAGATTAAGAGGGTCGTGGGGCACATCTGCTTCCCCAAGATCCCAATAGATGGAGAGAAGAGCCAAGTAACTACTGGCAGCTAGCCACAAAAACAGTGAATGCCTGAAGATCAGGCACATTATTCAGAGGCTGGAGTTCTTTTAAAAATTGGTGGTTGAGCTATAACTCAACTGATACAGTGTTTGCCAGACATCCTAGTTTGATTTCCCATTTCTGTGACAAAACACTCTGACTAATACCAACTTGGAGAAGAAAGGGTTTATTTGTCGTACATCTCCTGGGTCATAGTTCATCACTGAGGGAGCCCAAGGTAGGAACTCAGGACAGGAACCTGGAGACAGAAGCTGGAATGCAGGGCATGGAGGAAGGCTGTTTCCCGCTTCCTCTCCTGGCTCATGCTTAGCCTGCTTTCCTATACAATACACAACAACCTGCCCAGGGGTGGTACTGCCACCTACATCACTCAACAATCAAGAAAATGCCCCACAGAGACCTCTCAAAAATAAGGTGGCCACAGGCCAGTCCAATGAAGGCAACTTCCCCATTGAGGCTCCCTTAGCCCAGGTGTGTCAAGCTGACACTAAAGCTACCCAGCACTAGGTATGCATGAAGCCCTGGAATACAAGGTCACAGGTGCACATCTGTGTAGGAGGTATAGGCAGGAGGATCAAAACTTCAAGGTCATCTTCAGCTACATAATGAGTTCCAGCCAGCCTGGAACACATGAAATTCTATCTGAAAAATAAAAAAATAAAAATAAGAATGGCCATCGTAGGGGCTGGAGAGGTGGCTCTGCAGTTAAGAGCATGCTGGCTGCTCTTGCAGAGGACCCGGATTCAATTCCCAGCACCCACATGGCAGGTAACAACCATCTGTGACTCCAGTTCCAGGGGAATCCAATGACCTCGTTGGAAGTTGCAGGGCATGGGTCAACTTACACACTCATACACATAAAATGAAAATAATAAATAAAAATATTTAAAAGAAGAATGGCCATTGTAGGTAGCTTTGAGTGTAGTCAGAATAGGAAGCAGAGCCCTAGCCATATAGATGAACACCCCCCCCCCAACACACACACCAGTTTTTTCTGTAGCAGAAAGTAGATCTGGGAAAATTAAATAATCTTCTCTCCTAAATACCTTGGGAGCTTGTTCCAGAATAGAGCAATGGAGTGGCCTCTTGGCCTAGAGAAAGGGCACATGACCATACTTTCAAATGAACATGAGGGAATAGAAAGGTCTCTTGGAACTGGCATTCCACACTAGAAAGGATATCAAATACAATATAATCTCACACTGGAATAAGACCTTTGATGTCACAACGCCTGGGGGTGGGGAGGTGAATTGGAGAGAGCACAAACTTCTCTCTGTGTCAAGAGTTCCTTGAACAGCTCAGTGGGTAAAGGTGCTTGACACTGAGCCTGAGAACTTTAGTTGTCCCCATACCCACATGGTAGAAGGAGAGAAATGGCTCCCACAAACTGTCCTCTGACCTCTGAGGGCACTATGGCATGTGGCTCCCATACACAAAATAAATTTTAAAATGTAATTTTTTAAAAAAAGCAAAGACCTGGGGGCTGGAGAGATAGCTTGGTGGTTAAGAGCCCTGGCTGCTCGTTTACAGAAGACTCAGTTTTGGTTCCCAGGACCCACATGGTGGATAAAAACAATCTATGACTCCAGTTCCAGGCGATCCATCATCCTCTTCTGACCTCCGAAGCATTGCAATACACACATACACATAAAATAAAAATAATAAATATAGCCAGGTGTGGTGGGCAGCACCTTTAATCCCAGTGGAGGCAGGCATATCTCTGTGAGTTCAAGGCCAGCCTGGTCTACATAGCAAGTTGTAGGCCAGCTGGAGCTATAGGGAAACCCTGTCTCAAAAGACCAAACAATAATAATAATAATAATAATAATAATAATAATATATATAATATTGAAAACAGAGGTCCACAAATAGTCCTTAGCTGCTGCATACAACATTCCTTACCCGATGGGCAGCCATTGCTGTCAACCAAACTTTGACACTTGTTGCTGTTTCTTCAGGTATCATGCACCCGGTGACACAGAAATACTCCAGGTTTATCAGTCAGTGCCTCAAGCATAGACAAATCCTACTTTCCCACCCATGGAAGAGATGTGCTACTAACCCTCCAGGGTACTTGTTACTCCAAAGCCCGTTTCTCTTGGTTTTGCAAATATGATGGAGGAATGCAAATAGTTGTATCTTTATAGTAGCACAGCAAATAGAGTATGCAATGCTTGATCTTAATTTTGAAAAAAAAAATACTCAGGGAAAACAGATGGAAGGATATTTACCAATTTTTGCAGGGATTATATTTTATTTTTTCTTTATATTTAAAATGTTTAAAAATCAGGGATGGAGGGATGGCTCAGCAGTTAAGAATACTGGCTGTTTTTGCAGAAGACCCAGGTTTAAATCCTAGCACCCGCATGGCAGCTAATGACAGTCCATAACTCCAGTTCCCCAGGGGATCCAACAACACCCTCTTATGTCCTCCTTGGACATTATATGACATGAGTGCACTTATATACATGCAACAGTAAACCCATACACATAAAAATAACTTAAAATTTTAAAAATCTATGGTTTCCAACTTTTTAGAAGTTTATAACTCTATAAAATTGTTCTCTTAACCTCTCTCTCTCACTCTCTCTGGACTTTCATATACAGTCCCCGCCTCCACAGGGTCTCATGTGGTCCAGGCTGGCCTCAAGCTGGCTATGTATCCTAGACTGGTCTTCTTTTTTAAATATATTTTTATTTTATTAATTTCATTTTCTGTGTATGAGTACATTGCCTGAATGTATGTAAACTCACCTGTGCCCACAGAGGTCAGAAGAGGGTATCAGATCCCCTGGAACTTGAGTTATGGATAGTGGTTAGACACCATGTGGGTGCTAGGAACTGAATCTAGGTCTTCTGCAAGAGCAGTCAGTGCTCTTAACCGCTGCACCATCTCTCCAACCCCTGGTCTTGACCTTCGGATCCTCCTGCTGCCACCACTCAAGTGCTGGGAGTCTATGTGCATGGCACCATGCTCATTTATATACATTTAAAAAAAATACAAATTCTATACAGCTACAGGAACTGTGACTTTCTTCTGAGAAAGATGAGTGGCCCAAGCACCTCCATCTGGACAGGGTAAAATGTTTCTGTGATGCAGTGCCTATTACTTTAAAAGTACTCCTGAAGGCTATGGTGAGTAACAGGATCCTTTGAAGGTAGGTGTGATATCAATTTAGGTTAGCTGAAATTAGATTTAAATTTCATAATAGAAATAATAAGTCAGAGAGTATCATAATTATTTCTTCCTCCTCCTCTTCTTCTTCTTCTTCCTCTTCTTCTTCTTCTTCTTCTTCTTCTTCTTCTTCTTCTTCTTCTTCTTCTTCTTCTTCTTCTTCTTCTTCTTCTTCTTCTGGTCTTTTTGAGGCAGAGTCTCCCTGTAGCCCTACCTGGCCTAGAACTCATATGTAGATCAGGCTGGCCTCAATCTCACAGAGATCCACCTGCCTCTACCGCTGGTGTGCTGGGTAAAGGCATGAGCCGCCATACCTGAATATTTTTACTTTCTTAAAGGTAAATGTTAAATTACTAAGATAGCTTGAGTTTTAGTTTAATCTACTCTGTATTGTTAGTTCCAAGTAGATTATTGGTTCAAGTCAGCAGGTACTTACCACACACTATTTATAAAGTATCTTGAAAGAATTCAAAGCTGAACTTTCATCTAGTGGGAGAGTTAATTTCAGTTTATAAGTAAATGTATCAGAGATCATTGCATATTACATACATACTCAGCAGAAGGCAGCGAGAAGGAAAGAAAAAAGTCATTGGATCAATTGAGATGTTCAATGAGCCATATTTCCTCTATTCTACTTAATTTTTAGTTCTGTTTCGGCAAGACTATAGAATGTTTAACTGGCTTCTTCCTTTCGGTGTACATGGTAGATTATTTACTACTAGTTCTGTATTGGTAGCCTTCATTCTCTGTGAAACATCCCGATAAGTTATTCCTGAATCTCAGATCCTCCTCCTCCTCCTCCTCCTCCTCCTCCTCCTTTTTCTTTTTTAATTTTTGTTTTCTAATTTTTTTTTCAGTCTATATCCAAAGTTGATCTAAAACTCCCTATATAGCTCAGGCTAGCCTCAAATTCCTCCCCTATCTCCCAAATGTTAGGCTTACTGCTATGAGCCATCATGCCTGGTTGGTTTGCCAGTGCTTCCATCCAGTGCTGGGTTAGGACAGCCTGACTTTCTCTTGCACACAGGATAAAGGTCAAACTTTTGACCTTAGGCATACTTGGCTCTTTAGCTCTTGACTCAGCCATAGTCCTAGTCTTCAGTCATTGAATTTAACAAATACCCATCAAGTCCTCTGCATGCCAGGTACTCTGTTGTGTGGGAAGGGGACAGTGATGGACAACCAGAGGCCAGGTTTCTGGTCTCATGGAGCTTAGTCCCAATGTGCTTGCTTGGCCTTTTGAATTCTGTAGCCCCAAATCACTCATCACTTTCCTAATATGTTGTGCTTTTTCTTCTCTAGACTTCTCTTTACCTTTTGTTTCCCTTCCCCTCCCTCTCTCCCTTCCTTCTTTCCTCTTTCTTCCTTCCCTCCATCCCCTTTCTTCCTTGTTCCTCTTCCTCTTTGCTTTATCCTTCCTGTCTTCTCCCTCTCTCCTTTCTTCCTCCTCATCCTCTTCCCACTCCTCTTCTCATCCTCTTTTTTTTCTTAAGATAACTGAATTTATTTTACTTTTACATACTCCACTTTAACTCAGTCATGACATCTCAGTGACTGGAGGCTTGGGGCTGAAGGCAGTTTTTAGAATTATTGGGCTATGGCCTTATAAGTAGAAGAGGTGCAGATGCGGCAGTCTTGCTAGAGTTAGTGGAGAAGCATGAGCTGGCCATGCCTGTGGACATGATGTTCCAAGAGTATGGTAGGCAGTGCCTTCTGGGGCTTCTGGTTTTCACTGCTCAATTAGACTGTCACCCACTATGGCCAGTGGGCTGCTGAACTACTCAAATTTCCCAGAATCATTTTGTCCCTTCCGCAGCTGCTTAGTCCTTTGCACCACATATATGGCTCTGCCTATCTCTTGGTACCTCTCATTTGTCACCGTCTTCCTCTTCCTCTTCCTCTTCCTCTTTCCTCCTCCTCCTCCTCCTCCTCCTCCTCCTCCTCCTTCTTCTTCTTCTTCTTCTTCCTCCTCCTGCTTCTCTGTGAGTTCCTCCTGAAGGTCAACTGTGTCAAGGATGCATCACCCAGGATGAGTCCATAGGTTGCTGCTGGCTCACATGATCATTACTCCTTGCTGGAGATGAGCTCTCTTTGCTGGGTGATTAGTTCTTTGGTGTCAAAGCAAGCCTCCTCTAACTTGAGGGTCTCTTTGGTGACAGGGGAATACTCATCACTTGTCCTCTCAGGGGCTGGCAATGATGCAAGAAAATGTGCCTGGAACTGGTGTGCATCAATGATGATTGGTTTGCATGGTGAAGACAGCAGATAATTGGTTTCTGTACCTGGGGCAAAGTCAGTCCCTCCTTCTGCCACAATGCCCAATACAATACAGAGTCCATCAAAGAGGCAACTCTGGCTGCACCCAGCACCCACGTTATGGAAGGCAAAGTTCACCATGCCTTCTGGGATGGCTAAGGTCAGGTAGGATTCACCCCAGCCTGCAGTCCTTTGCAATCCTAGTTCCTGTAGCTACCCTTTCACTGCTTCCACTCTGGCCTGAGCATCTATTTCCACTGGAATGCTTATCTTTCTCCACAGTCATCAACAAATTCTTCAAATGGCAAGACCAAAATCTTCCTTCCTTCAAAGGGTTTCCTAGAGTCTCTCAGCTAGGATTAATTTATTTATACTCTAGAAGCCCTCTGTTCTTCTGTCATAATTTATGACAGTACAGAGGAAACAGGAACTTTGAAGTTACAAAACACCAAGATCAAAACTTGTTTTTACCACTTACTATCTAAACTACAGAAAAACCATAGTTCTTAAAACCTTTATTTGTAGAAGGGAGAGAATAATATCTTCCTCTCATGGCAATTATATAAATTAACTTTTTGCAGATTGGAACTATCAAAAACATGATTAATCAGGTGTGGTGGGTCATGCCATTAATCTCAGCATTTGGGAGGCAGCTCTGTGAGTTTGAGACAAGGCTGGTCTAAACAAGTGACTTCCAGGCTAGTTGGTACTACAGGGAGAACACATCTCAAACAAAGTAAAACAAAATGCGACAATACAACAACAAAAATCAAACAACCTAAAAGTTGAATGTTAACGTCACACATGCATTTATTCTCTGCTCCTCACTGAAACTGTAAGGCAATGCTATTTCATTATCCCTGTTCCTGTGAAGTATGTACTACCCCCTGTGTTTGGCATCGTTTATGAGCAATCAGCATTTATTTCCAGTCCCTTCTATCTTTTTCCCTACATGAAAGGGACTGAACATTTGAGAAGCACATTTCTGGATTCAATTTGAATTCCACCAATAAGACACATCCAACATATGTAGAAGAGGGAAGGGAGGTTGAGGCATTCTTCCAGGACAGATGGTTTAGAAAGGTGTAAAACCTGGCAAGTCTGGCTAGGCTTTGAGCTCAGGCTTGAGGATCAAGGCAGCTCCATCTACGAAGCTCTCTGCAGGTTTCTGATGTTTGACCAGCCCAGCAGCAGCAGCATTGGCAGCTGTTGTCTCTCTGACTCATTCTTCTCAGGAAATAATTATTGGTGTGTAATCAAATTTCTTGTATTTGGCTTCTTTATATGCCCAAGATGGTTTCTGTTTCCCTGTGCCACAGGGAACTAGAACTAAGGCTCACATCAGTTGCATGGTGGATGTACTTCCTGGCCAAGCCACCCCTGCTCCTCACCTGTGCACCTTTCCCAGTTATTTTTTTTTTTTTAGAAATGGGTGTAACTTGTCAAAATGATTTCATGGATGCTACAGACACAGGTGAAGTTTATTTTAAGACTGAAACGGAATTCTTTAAAAAAAATTTATTTATTTATTTATTTATTTATTTATTTATTTATTTGTATCTGCATGTAGGTCTGTGCACCCGTATTGTGCAATGCCGCGGAGGTCAAAAGAGGGCATCGAATTCCCCTGGAACTGGACTTCTCCTGGAATTGGAGTTACAGACGGTTATCAGCCGCCATGTGTGGGTGCTGGGGATTGAACCCAGGTCCTCTGCAAGAGCAGTTGGCGCTCTTAACCACTAGGCCATCTCTCCAGCCCTGAAACAGAATTCTTATGAAGTACTTGCTACCTTTGGCTATATAGGATTTCTTTATGTTGCAAATAAAAGAAATCTAATTTAAAGTGATTTAAACAAATAAATGTTATGGCACAGGCAGCTATATACATACAGGGAATAGAGAGCTAGGTTTAGGGAAGGCTGACACAGAGCAGTCTGAGATATTCATTTTTGCCTCCAAATTTTTCTGATATCACCTTCATTCTTTGAAATCAATTTCTTCACATTGTAAGGGACTTGGCTGTGAATAGCCAAAACAAAACAACGAATAAAAGCACCGGTAGTTCTATGACTAATAAGGAATTTATTTATTTTTTGGTCATTTTTGAGACAGAGTCTCCCTGTAGCCCCAGCTGTCCTGAAATTCACTATGTAGACCAGTATGGCCTTGAACTCACAGAGATTTGCCCGCTTCGACCTCCAGAGTACTGGGATTAAAGGCGTGTGCCACCACGCCTGCCTGGAATCTATTTTCTTCTGATAGCTCCAGTTATAGAAAATCTGAAGAATTCATTTGTTCTATCTTATGTCTCATGTAAATCCTTGATGCACTGGGATCAAGTTTATGAAAGAATATGGTGATTCCTTTATAGAGCGTGTATACACTGAAGACAGAATTCCCTAAAACAAGACAAGGCTAAAGAGGTGAACACATACACACACACACACACACACACACACACACTATCAAATTCAGATATTCAGTCAGAACAATTTAGGTCATATTGAGATCATCTTAATCAACCAAGAGAGTCTTTATAACATCTATCTGACAGAGCTACTATTGGGCCTATCAAGTCATAAGGCCTGCATAGCAGGACAGTTTGACCTACAGTCTACACCTGAGGAACAAGCTTTTCTTGCTCTGGACACCATTCAAACGGAATGTATTTCATGTTAATTGTTTTAAAAGACTGGAGGAGTGTGCCCAGATATATTATAGGTTGCCTCCAAAGCCAAAGAGGCCTTTTCTTTGTGATAAGAGATGCAAGTCCAACAACTTGCTTCTAATTTTAGAGGTGATATCCTAACATTCCTTGACCATCAGTCCTGGACAAATGTCACCGCCATATCAAGCCACTGGCTTTTCTCAGAGTTCATCTTCTGCTCTTTAATGGGCATGCATTTTACACTTAGAGTAATATTTCTTCTTGCTCAACAGGTATAATTAGTATCATGCAACCAATGCAATGGACCAGTGTGATATTGTGTGAGATAGTAAAACAATCATTCCTTTCTATATTTTATTTTGACAGAGAACAGTAGAATTTATATAATTCTGAAATAAGACAATGGTGGTATACTATGCTCCCTGCCACATGTAGACAAATTGTTTCTGATTATACTTGAAAATAGGGGGGCTAACCCCATTTTCTAATATCTAGATAACAGGTTCCAGATGCCAATGGCATTGTTCTAGCTAGTTTTTATTGTCAGCTTGACACCTGGGAAAACAGAACCTCAATCAGGTGTGGGGTGCTGGGCCTAAGGTGGGCGGCAGTATCCCTAAGCAGGTGGCCTGAGCTGTGTGAGGAGGCTCCTCAGCTCAAGACAGTGAGCAGCATGGGTCTGCCCTGATGTCCCTCAGGGATGGACTATTACCTGAAAGTGTAAACTAAAATCAGCCCTTTCTTTCTCCAAGTTGCTTTGGGTGGTGGTGTTTATCACAGTAACAGGAAGCAAACTAGAACAGAAATCATCACATTTAGGTTTGTTCCAATCCAAATTCCTTTTCCAAGGCCATTTTGGCTTTTGTCACCCTCTAAATGGACAAGATAAATGGAGAAGGTTTGTTATTAGCAAATTGTATTCAGGGAGTCTAATTCCCTCAAAGCAGGGTAGAGAAATGTTTGTATGGCAAATGTTTGTATGAGAATTAAAGTGCTCACTCTCATCTCTTTTGCTTAAACATACTCACCACAATTCTTAGGTTCCTACTTCCCTTATCAGTGTTGTAATACAATACAAAGGACTTGATGGTGTTATGCATTTAATTGACACTGCAACTATGTAGCCTTTACAATCAGGCTCTGGGTTTCTTCACATTTTCTCTGTGCCTATGTGATCTAAGAACGCCTTTAAAAATGTGCCACACAGGTGGAGAGATGGCTCAGTTGGTCAAATGCTTGCCTCATAGGCATGAAGACCTAAGTCTGTACCCTCGGCACCCACATAAAAAGCCCAAAACAGTGGTACACATATATAATACCAGTCCTGGAGAATCAGAGACAGGCAGATCCCTGTGTAAGGGACCCTAACGGAGTCCCTGGGAAATAATAAAGATGGCACATTTCCTGCTTTTTCTTGGTCTCTGGCAAGAAGGCCTTATTTTTAATTCCAACAGGACCCTTTCAACTGGCCTACTTAGGGTCACATAGACCTGGAAACTTCATCATTCGGAGCCATAAGTCTATCAGCATCCACTTACTTGTTTAAGTTGACCAATCCAAAATTAGGGAAGGGGAAACCACTGAAAAACCCTTAAAACCAGATTCCCCCATGGCATTATATTTTGGTTTTCAGGTCCCCCTCCACTTGGGGAGAGCTTCATTTTTCTATATGAATGTGTGCTTGCATGTGTGATTCTTTGTGTGTATGGATGTGATTCTTTATCTTTCAATAAAAGTCTGTTTGACTGTTGCTTGGTCTGAGAGTTTTCCTGCCATTTAATTCTTAATTGGTTGAGTAAACAAACCCAACAAAAGCCCCAGACTGATAACGATGCCAACTGCAACACCTGGAGCTGGCCAGCAGGCTAGCCTAATCAGTGAGCCTCAGGTTCAGTGAGAACCTTGCCTTAAAAAAATAAGGGTATCAAAATAGCTGGGAAAAAGTAAGGGTGGACAGCAACTTCAGAAAGCACCTGATATTGACCTTTGGCTTCCACATGCATGCACACACATGTGTACATGCTCCCTCACAGGTGCAGCCACAAGAACATGTATATACACACAGAACATGCTCCACTTTCTGAGTTTCCAGGAATGCCCTGAGTTGGGCATTCTACATTTACATTTATCTCTTTCTGTACATATGCTGTCCAGGGTTCTGTCCATTCCAAGCCGTTAGCTATCCAGCACCCTTCATCTGCATTCCATCTAACACCTCGAGTAATCTGAGACCCAATCTCCTGCCTAACAAGAAAGTTGTCCATGTGATCTTTTTCCTGTGTATTACTCAGGAGCCCTGGAGGAGATGGAACCTAAAAGGGGTAATTAAAGGAAGCTTAATGCAAGTATCATTTATATTACTGCAGCAAGGTACAGAGAAACCTGCAAAGAGAGTGAAGCACCACAGAATATGATACCATTGCCATTTCTGAGCAGGGAATAGAGAGGGAGGATGACTCAAACCAGTGGAAGAGGCAGTCTTAGTGGAAGACTTCCTGAGTGGAATGTGGCCTTTGGCCTAGTAATCTATAACCTTTTACTAAACTAACTGAGGTGCAACTAAGAGACTTTGTCTATCAGGTTTTTGTGCACTCTCATTTTCTTGTCTCCTGTCAGTGATTCTCACTGGGCAGGTTTACCTGAAAATCCAGTTAATACTGGTGACAAAGATCAAGATTTGATAAGGAACAGAGTAGAAAAGGACAGAGAATAGATCTGAAAAGCAAATAAGGACTATATAGCCTCATTAGTCCTTTCTGCTCACCAACATCACTTACTGATGATATTTTTCCATTGAAGAAAATCTTATTTCGTTAAAGTAGAGCATACACACAAACCCCCATCCACTAATATAGCATCCTTGAATATAGCATCAATTCTGTCCCAATCTCACCTAGAAGCTAAGACCTTAGCCAACACTTTATTTTCATATAAGGGTATAGAGCTATAAAAATCAAAGAGGGGCTAGAGAGATGGCTCAGTGGTTAAGAGCACTGGTTGCTCTTGCAGAGGACCTGGGTTTGGTTCCCAGCACCCACATGATTGCTAACAATCCTATGTAATTCCAGTTCCAGGGGATCCAATGCCCTCTTCTGACCTCCATGGCTAATGAATGACACAGGTGCACTTACATGCATGCAGCCAATATGTTCATACACATAAAATAAAACTAATAAATAAAATATTTAAAATCAAAGAACTGGGTGTAGTGGTGCATGTGTTTCATCCTAGCACTATGGAGACAGAGACAGGTGGACCTCTGTGAGTTCTAGGCCAGCCAGGGCTACATAATGAAATCTGTCTCAAAATAAAAACAAAAACATAATAATAATAATGACCAAGTTTGTGAGTCATAATTTAAGTGAAGAAAAAAATGTGATTACTGATCAGCTATGTTATATTAAGCACCAAAATATTGAAATAAAAACCTGCATCACTACCTTCATTTTTTGAGAGAATACTAAATAGCATGATCCAATGATGTAGGACAAAATATAAGCAAACCAAAGGACTTCACTGTCATGAGTTTATTGGCATTTTGAAGATGCTATTTGTGACAATAAAGAGCCAAACAAATACAATAGTAATGTATTAGCATAGTACTAGCCAATCCTCCTGACAGATCAATTAAATTAAAAACTCAGAAAAGGACTTGTGAAGTGACTCAGAGGGTAAAGCACTTGCCATGCAAGCATGAGAGACTGAAGTTCCAGATCCCCAACACCCACGAAGAAACTGAGCAGGTGTGGGAGCCTGACCTGTAAAACAGTGCTCAGAAGGCGGAAACAGGATCTCTGGAGCAAGCTGGCTAGCCAGGTTACCCTTATCTTCTAGCTCTGGGTTTAGTGAGAATCACACCTTGCCAAATAAGGTGCGGACCTAGGAAAGCTCCCAACATCAGGTTTATACCTCCAGGTGCATGAGTATACACACACACACACACACACACACACACACACACACACAAATCAGAGACAAGGCCTTATCTTAAAGACTCTCCATGTGATTTTAACCATAGGCAGCAAGAATTAGATCTGCAACATTGCTTATGAAAGTAAGTACTCTGCAAAGTTTGCATCTTGTCAAGATGAAATGACCAGAAACAGCCATACTTTGTCAAGTGAAAGAATGATGACAACAAAGACATGAAGCAATGCTTTATAAATTGATCTTCATACTACAAGATAGTGCTCTCTGAAAAATTGGAACAATAAACTAAATGATCCCTGTGAGCTCACTATTAATGAGAAAGAGTTTCAGGCTATGGCACATGGAGAGGAAGAAGACAGACAAGTATCCCAGTCGCCACCCATCAAAGGAGTTTCTTTTTCAACAGATGTTTATTACAGAGTTCTGCAACTAGTCAGACAAAGAGGTTGTGTATGAACTGCCCAAGCCCAAGTGGCACATCTAAGACTCAGGGAACATAGAACAAGGGGTAAAGAGAACACAAATGCATCTCTCAGTTCTCATCAATGAAGCTCCCTCATGCAACAGAGGGTCAGGAAAAAAAAAAGGTTACAAGTGGCCAAAATGTAGAGAATAATAATGTGGATCCTTGGCAGGACTCATATATGAAATTCTCTGAGCCACCCAGGGGTCAGAGACCATTTTGGAAGAGGGGCAGAAAGATTAGAAGAGCCAGGGAAGAGGTACATGAATCCTGGCACCTTGCTCATAGGAGCCTACAGCAATGGTGTCGGCAGCACAAGACCCATGAAAACTAAAGAAGAAAAAATTTAACACAGAACTGTGGAAATGGGCAGAGGCTCCAATCTTAGTCAAAGATTTATCAGCAGCTGATTACTGCTGGGTGAGAAGGAGCTGCTATTCTTAAAGAGAGGGACTTAGATAGGCTGGCTAGACCCTAGCCAGCCTGTCTAAGTGGATGAATTTGCACTGAGGGATGTCTGGGACACTAACTTGACATGATAGGTCTTAACACAAATGGCAGAATATATGAATTTCAATGGGGGACTATGGGAGAGTGCCAGCAGGGAAGAGGCTATAAAGTTGATTAAGATGAAATATACAAAACTTCAATTAAAATGTACAAATTATAACAACAAGTAGAAATAGAAATAAAAGTCAAAAAAGAGCTGGAGGTATAACTCAATCAGCAGAGTGCTTGCTTAGCATTCATGAAGTCCTAGAATCAGTCCCCAGCATTGCATAAAACAAGGCATGATGGCACCTGCCTGTAATCCCAGCACCTGGGAAAGGGAAGCAAGAAGATCAAGAATTCAAAGTCATATTTATCTTTGAGGCCATCCTAGGTTACATGAGACACTGTCTCAAAGAAAAAGAAAACATAAAAAGATTAAGAACTAAAATTAACACAAAACATTGCTGCTAATGTTCAAAATGGACAGTATCCAGTCCTGAGTATTCCTCTGGCAACTTGGCATCCATGTGACTCATGTTTGCTATTTTCTGGCTATGAAACTATTGAAGTTCCAGCAGAAGAATAGTTATCAGGTAGAGATGGAGTGTGGGAAGCATTACATATGATGGTAGTTGAGGCAGAAGAACAAACCAAGAATTTCTGAGCTTCCTTGTCTTTAGTTTAAGGATTCAATTTCATAGACATCAGTCCTGATCAGCATTTGTGAGCCCATCTTTAGAGGAAAGTAGGATCTGGACCCTGAGAAAGTACGGGAAGATCCAGTTTGAATTGGGGGCTAGTTCTCAGCTAGCACCCCTCAGGGCACCACATGGATGGGAGTCAGGGGATTTCTCTGACCCCGCCCCAAGAAGAAGCAGACAACGTGACCCAGGTGCGATGCTGGGTGGGGCAACAGTGTGCAGTGGCAGGGAATTGGGGGTCTGTGATTGGTTCTGGAGCTGACGTCATTTTGCTTGTAAAAGCAGGCTGTAGTAGGCATCATTACAGAATTCCTGGCCATCATTTTTTGTATGCATACAGGCCAAAGCAGGCCTGCATTTCGTTTGGGTGACCAGTGGGCTGGACAGCAGTCTTTAGACCACCAACCTGGATAACTGGTGTGGTGAAGTGAATTGTGAGTGGACATAGGCTGAAGATAAGCCATCAGCCATCAGCCTGAAATTCCTGTCCAGGGGCCAGCAGCCTCTGGGCGGGTGGGAAATCACGGCCAAGAGTGGGAAACGTTCCATTGTCCCAGACTAAGGACCTGAGGTGGAAGTACCTCTCAGGTCAGGTTACGAAATTAACCAGCTGACCTCTGCACCAAGAGGTCAGTTCCCTACAGTGGCCACAGGCGGGTATTGTGCTCCCCTTTCCCTTAGCAGGGCCATGTTGTACCTGCTCGTTACAAAGGAAGCTTCCTACAAGAAAGTGGGTTATACTAGGTGACCGAATGGCTAGAACTCCAACCTGTTAGGCTGGTGTTCAGGGCTTAGATCCTATCTGGGAACAGTACAGAAGGTCAAATAGACCAGCTTCCCATAACAGTGACAAGGTAGGCAGGGAGCCTCATGCTTCTGTGGCTGCTTTTTAATAAAAAAGTGTTGAGCATTACTATCTGTAAAGTATTGTCCTAAACACTAAAGGGTCTATTAAGAGAAGAAGGAGAAGACATATCCTTATGGAACGTAGGTAGAAATGGAGATATGGAATTTGGATAGATTAATTTAAGTGGTTTTCTAATTATTGCTATAAAAATGCTGTGAAGAAGGATGGGTGATAGCAGAGCATGAAGCAGGAGACCATGGAACAACATGGTGGACAACAGGGAAGACAGGTATGTCTCTGGATCTTTAGTGCACAGGTGTAAAAGCTGCAAAACATTACTGGGTACCACTCCTTCCAGGTGAAAGAGCCTTCAATCTCTCTCCTACAAGAGGGGATTCTGCCAGATTCCAAGCCCAGGCAGGACAGAACTAGTCAAAAGGCTGGGATTTAGATGAGTTAGGATCTGTTTCTGTAGGTGTGTGCCTGTGTGTGGTTGCCCGTGGTAGCTTCATTTCCATGTAATCTGTGAGTTGCTAGGATTAATACGTGGGCTTGCATGACAGAGAAAGAGAGGAACAGAGAAGGGGAAAATATCTTTTATATTTCCAATCCTATTGGTATTTTTTTCCATGCCAGATAGTATCTATCTTTATTCAAGAGACTTTTTTAAATTTTTTTAAATTAATTTTATTTATTTCTGTATGTGTATGAATGTACAGTCTGCATGCAAGTTTGTGCACCCGTGTCGTGCAATGCTGCAGAGGTCAGAAGAGAGTGTCAGATTCCCCTGGAACTGGAGTTCTCCTGGAATTGGAGTTTCAGATGGTTCTCAGCCACCATGTGGGTGCTGGGGATCGAACCTGGGTCCTCTGCAAGAGCGGTCGGCGCTCTTAACCGCTAGGCCATCTCTCCAGCCCCTATTCAAGAGGCTTTTAATAAACATTCATGGTATTTCAGGGAGGATACAAGAAGATAATCATTAACAGCCTACAAAAACTTGAAACCTCCCTTCTTATATGGGCTACCCAAACCTCAAAGCCACTGTAATAATCCAATGAAGCCTTCATTTGATGTTTTGAACAGAGGAATTTTAAAGTAAGGGTTGACGGTTCACAATCAGCATACTGTATAACAACTTTTCACAAGTTTACCTTGAGTTTCAAGAAGTGAAATGCAAGTGGCAGAATTATCTATCTGAAGATCCACAGTCCTGTAGAAAAGGAACCATTCCTCTCTTGAGGAACTCCATCTTAGTGTGATGTCACTGCCAAATCTAAATGGTCTGACACCTGGGAAACACCAATTTTAGGGGATCATGTCCCAGTGGGGTTTTGGTTTTAATGGAGTTAAGTTTATGTTGATGGTGGAGTTGGAGAAAGACACAAAAATGAATTTCAAGTTTTCCCACACTACAAGGAATCTTGCCTCTAATGTGGCTGTGTATATCAACATCAGGGATTTTCTCCCGGGAGCCCAGAGGAAATCTCTCAAGACTAACGGGGAAAGAAAGGTGTTTTCCCTGCACCCATCCAGTTCTGGAGACATTCTGTGAGTAAGGCATGCTCCTTCCCTCCAAAACAATGAAGTGCTCTGTGTGCTAACCTCCTACCTAGCTTAAGGAAAAAAAAAATGAAAACAAAATTGTACATTTGTTTAAAACTTGATTTTAAAAATCAGTACTGTAAACTGTTCAGTCCTCAGAAGTACACAGTTATGGAAAATATACACACTTCCCTTGGCATTGACAGCACCCTCAGCTTTGTACCTGGTCTGTTTGCCATCTCCATTTCTGGAGGGTTGTTCTTATCTTTCCCTTCTGCCCCTCAGGCACCTTCTTTCCCTCTTCACAGGGCCCTTTTTAGGCTGGGACAAAGCAGGTTTAGCAGACAAGGTTGTGGCTCTTCTCTGTGGCTTGCCTTCACCTTGGCTTTTCCACTTTAGATGCCCTTTAGCCTTCCTTTAGGGCATGTCGTCAGCACTAGGGATGCAGGCAAAGAACATAGAAACTCAGCAGCATGGGACTTTGGTCCATGTGTGGTGGGAGAACTATTCTCACTTCTTTTCCCACATTGATAATTTCTTTTTTATATATTTTATTTATTATTTTATTTTATGTGTATGAGTATATTGCCTTCATACATGTACATGCACTTGTGTCATGAAATGCCCACAGAGGTCAGAAGTGGGCATAACCTGGGGTTAGGGACAGTTGTCAACTGCCATGTCGGTGCTGGGAACTGAACCTGGGTCTTGTGCAAGAGCAGCCAGTGCTCTTAAACACTGAGGCATCTCTCCAGCCCTGTTCATTGGTAATTTCTTGTTTGCTCCAAGCTTTAAGCCTAGAATTCAATCTCAGCCATTAAAAGTGGATCTCAAGAACAAGCCATGTTGACTCACCCCAGTATTCCCAGCACTTAGAAGGCTAAGGCAGGAGAATCAGTAGGAGTTTGAGGCCAGACTAAGTTACATAGTTAGTTCCAGGTCAGCATGGGCAACAGTCTATCAAAGAGAAAGAAAAGTGGATCTGAAATGCTAGCTTTCCACTCTGCACTGTGGCTAAGAACAAAAACTGAGTTCACCTGCCCCAAGGTTCCAGCCCTGTCTTCTCTAATCACCAGCTGTGTGATTTGGGTCAAGTTCCTTAATGTTTCTTAGCATCACTTTCTCAAGCATCAAAGAAGGATGATTCATTAAAGCTGCCATATGAAATGTCCCACTATAAATGGATGCTCTAATTACTTATTCACTTTCCCATTTTCACAGTGTGCACCTGATAAGAAAATCTCATTCTGAACTTTAACACTTGTCCTTCACCTCCACACAGAATACAGTTTCTCTCAGGTACTTCTCACTTACAGCCTATTCACACAGGCGCCTCATCCAACCTTGTTTCCCAGCACTGCCTACAAAGATCAGCAAAGATCAGCCATCGACTCTTATCATCATTGAGTTCCGGCCTTTCCTCTCACACCTCTTCACCTCCCTCTCCTTCTCATTCTGCAAAATATTCCCATATCCCAAAATATAAATAAAAGATGTTTTGTAGTTTTTTTCATTTATAGAACAATTTTATGTAAAGTCTCTGGAAGTTAAAGATTATATGAATTTAACACTACACACTTCTGTCTCTGAAAGAAAAAAGATAATAAACTGCTTTATACTAAGGCTAATGTTTTTCTATGTGTCTTTGGGCCTAGATGGGAACAAAGTGTTTCCCAGCACAGAACAATATGATCTTTTGAAGTTCTTTCCAAGATATGAAAAGCAAACTAACTGACACAATAACAAGTTTTAATCCCACATGATTTGCAAGTTATGCTTCCAGGTTTTGTTGATAGACCTGAGATGACATGTAGCTAATATTTCAACAAGAAAGGATATAGGAGACCACCAGCAGGGAGGCCCAGCCCAGACAGGCCCCTGCAGGTATGCCGAAGCAGGGGTGGGCCCCGAGACCACCCAGCAGGGAGGCATGGCCTAAGCAGGCTGGAACAGTTGGTTCTCTGAGACCACCCAGCTGAGGTAGGCCTGTACATGCAGGCTGAACCAGGCAGTGCTCCAAGACAACCCTGTAGAGAGGCCAGGTCCCACAGGCCTGTGGAGCTAGCCTTGAGGAACCAGTAGACTGACATCAAGGGGTGTGAAGTTCATGCCAACCTGATTATTACCTCTCCTGGACCTCTGAAAAAGCTCCTGTCTAGACGGGCGAGAACTGGCTGGTACCTTCAGTACAAAACCAAGCGTGAAAACCTGAAGCCTAGACCACCCAACTTTTCATAACTAATAAGAAGACAACAAAGGTACCTGAAAAAAATAAGCAAAGCCATCCTTCAACTCAATGAAGAAATACTTGAGTTTCATAACAGAACACAAACAACAAAACAAACCCACGTGCTAAAAGCACAGCAAATAAACAAAAACAACAACAACAACAACATGGGAAAACCAAATAATAAATCTGGACCAAATTCTACCAGTCCTATAGAAGAATCCTACAACAAGAACTCCCTGGAGGCAATCCAAGACACAGATCTTAAAGGAACTATCATAGACATACTCAAAGAACTCAAAGAAATCAAGAAATATAAAGAACACTCAGACAAATGAATCAAAGAACTAAAGGGAGAGAATGACAAACACAAGAAGGAAGTGGAAATATTGAAGAAATCTCAGGCTGAAATGAAAAAGGAAACTGAACACAGAGACAAATGAATCAAAGAACTAGAAGGAGAGAATGACAAACTCCAGAAGGAAGTGGAAATACTGAAGAACTCTCAGGCTGAAATGAAAAAGGACATTGAATACTCATTCAGTCAACAGGAAAGGATGGGAGAAAGCCTCAGTAACAGAATGGATGAAGCAGAGAATAGAATATCAAGACTGGAAGATAACATGGAAGAACTGGAGTGCTCAAGTTATGAAAAATTTGAAAAAAACACAAGAGTGAAATAATAAGGAAATGTGGAACACCATGAAAAGATCAAACTCTGCATCATAAGTATAGAGGAGAAGAATCCCAAGATAATGACCAGATTGACCAGATCATCAACAGAAGTATAGAGGAAAATTTCCCCAAATAGAAAAAAGACATATCCGTACAAATGCAAGAAGCACACAGAACACCAATTAGACAAGACAAGAAATTCCCCACACAATGTCACAGTAAAAATTCTAGATACTCAAAACAAAGGCAGAATACTGAAAGCCTCACGAGAAAAACAAGTTACGTATAAAGGGAAACCCATCAGAATTATAGATGACTTTTCAATACAAGCAATGAAAGCCAGAAGAGCCTGAAACAAAGTATTCCCAATACTAAATGACTATAGATGCCAACCCAGGTTACTTTGCCCAGTGTATTAGTCACTTTTCTGTTGCTGTGATAAAACACAATGACCAAAGGAACTTATAAAAGGAAGAGTTTATTTGAGCTTACGATTGCTGGTTCCAGGGAATTAGAGTCCATTGTGGTGGGAGACATGGTGGCCGGGGCTAGAGCGGCAAGCCAGTGAATAGCATTCCTCCATGGCCTGTGCTTCAGCTCCTGCCTCCAGGTTCCTGCCCTGAGTTCCTGCCTTGGGCTCCCTGAGTGATGAACCCAGGAGATGTGAGCTGAATAAACCCTTTCCTCCCCAAGTTGGTGTTGGTCAGAGTGTTTTGTCACAGCAATGGAGGACAAACAGAACAGAATTTGGTACCAGAAGAGTGGGGTATTGCTGTGACAGACCTGACCTTGGTGTTTTGGGAAAGGATTGTATAGGCGTTTGGAACTTTGGCCTGGGAAGATCATTGAATGCCTAAAGATCATTGCTGTGGAGCTTGGAGCAGTTTTGCTGAAGGAGTTGTAGAAGATGGAGGCCTGGCTTGTGAAGTTTCTAGTTTCAAAGGGGAGTAGAGATCATCAGGACTGTGTAATCTGTGGGTTCTGGTCAGGTGGGGCTGAAAAATCAGCTGTAAGTAACAAGAGACCAGAACATGAAGTGAAATCTTTGTTGTACTGGGACAATTGATGCTGGTTAGCTGGGGCTGAAAAATCAGCTGTAAGTAACAAGAGACCAGCATCATTGTGGTGAAATCTTCTGGGAAGAATTTCTTCAGGGTCAGCACACAGAAGCTGTGAAAATCAGCGGTAAGTAACAAGAGACCAGAACATGAAATGAACCTTTGTTGTACTGGGACATTGATGCTGGTTAGCTGGGGCGAAAAATCAGCTGTAAGTAACAAGAAACCACATCAATTGTGGTGAAACTTCTGGAAGAATTTCTCAGGGTCAGCACACAGATAGCTGTGTCCAGAAGGGGCCTGAGCCTCCATCTCAAGCCAGAAGCAGCTTGGTAGTGTGATAGATCTCTCCTATATGGTTCGGTGTTGAAATTTGAGGGGGTCACAGAGAGCAGCCTGAGCTTGGCACTGGAGGTCAGGAAGAACCATTGGTGGAAGTGCACTCGGTTGAGTGAGACCCCAGGATTGCAGGTCATGGAGAGAACTGAGGCTTTGACCAGGACGATGTCAGAAGAGACCATTGGTGAAGGTGCTGCCTCATTTTCAGTGGTGACCTCAGCTTTTTTTTTTTTTTGGAGTGCAGTGACAATGGAACGACCACCAGAGAGCATGCGGCAGGTGTGGATGGAGTAGGCCTGGGCCCTCCAGAAGAGCTGTGGTATGCCACTGGACAGTCAATATCAGAGGGGGGAGCTGCCTAAAACCCTTTTGGAGCCCAAGGGATGGTTGAGTGAGTCCGCAGGTGTCAGGCCTGTTAAGCTACTTGCGGACTTGGGTTTGAGTTATGACGAGTTGCCTGATTCTTCCTTTGAAATAAGACAGTACTTGTTTTGTTGGATTTTACAGCAGCACCACAGGTAGCAGACCTTTTTAATGGACTGTGAACTTTTAAGTGTGTTGTGACATTTTAAGGACTGAGGGTGCTTTTAAGGATGTACTGTCGTTAGGTTGTGATTAAATGGTTATGGTCATATACGTTGGGGAGATAAGAAGAAAGGTGGTGGTTTAATAGTGATGTGTTTTGTGTGTCAGTTGACAAGGGGTCAATTGTGCTGTATAGCTTTAGTGTCAACTTGACACACCTGGTTGAGGGAAGCCTCAGTGGGGGAATTGGCTCAATTGGATTGGCCTGTGGCCACATCTGTGGAGTATTGTCTTGATGGTTGAAGTGTTGGAGGGCCCAGCCAACAATGAAGTGGTCCACCCTGGGCAGGTTGTTGTATCGTATAAGAAGCAGGCTGGGCAGTAGCCAGGGGAGCAAGCCCAGTGGGAAGCAACTCACCTCCATGGCTGTGCTTCAGCTCCTGCCTCCAGTTCCTGCCCTGAGTTCCCTGCCTTGGGCTCCCTAAGTGAAGAACGGTGACCCAGGATTTAAAGCTGAATAATCCTTCCTCCCCAAGTTGGTGTCAATCAGAGTGTTTTGTCACAGCATGGAAGAAAAACTAGGACAACTAGCAAAAAACACTAAGTTATACTTCGAAGGAAAAGTAAAAACTTTCATGACATAAACAAGATGAAAGAATACATGTCCAGGGGCTTGAGAGATGGCGCGAGTTTAGAGAGTGCCGACTGCTCTTGCAGAGAGACTCAGGTTTGATTCCAGCACCACAGGGGGGCGGAGAACCATCTTACACTCAGTTTGTCAGGGGAATCCAACACCTTCTGACCTCTGGCCACATTGCACGACACAGATGCACAAACCTGACATGCAGAAAGTACACTCGACACATAAAAAAAAAAAAAAAGAAATAACATAAGAAAACAATATCAGAAGACCAAAAAAAAAGAAATTCAAGGACAGAGAAATAGGAGCAACTACCCCAAGATAGACAAGAGAAGTAAATTAATGAGTTATCACTGCGGAAATACAAACCTACTCCAAAAATGCAAGAATAAGTTGAAGGAAGCAAATATACATCTCTCAAAATAACCTTGAAATACTAGAGTGATCTGAAACTCCCCAAGCAAAGAGAGACAGACTGGGAGAATGGATAAGAATTTGACTCAACCTGTATGGTTGTGTTGTTCCCCTCCCATTTGTATGGTCCAAATAGGGCTATAAAACATCACATTATATACCAAAATAATGATCTCTGAAAATAAACTGGTTAAGTCCAATATGTTTCTTTTCTTATTATTGTTCACAGTAAATTTATTTAAAATTTTTTGTTTATGATCAAATCTAGAGCCCGTGTCCCCCCCTCATTACCCCACCCACACAGAGCTCATTGCATTCTGCCAAAATGCTTTTCATCATCTTGCTCAGGCTTTCTCAATATTCCCATGAGGAAGTGAACTGTTTTGGCAGAATTTTAACTGTTTCAATCAGCTCTTCAATGCAGTCCTTTCGTGTTGTTTGGTTTGTTTTCCAATATGCATCACTCCCAACTGCGTTGGAAAAAGCGCAAGGGCCATAAACAAGAAATACTTACAAACTGAGGTAAGTGCACTAGCATCCACAATGGAGGGATTACCATTCGGCGTTTGTTTTTTCTGGGACTGTGGTTCTTCACTCAGCATGATTCTCCTCTAAAGCTCCAGCATTTTCCTGCAAGCTCAGTGTGTCGTCATCTTTGTCGCTTTACTGCTTGCATAGAACGGTCCATTGATAGATTGTAGCACAATTTTCTCTATCCACTCATCAGTTGAGGGCAAGTTGGGGTGGTTCCAGCATCTTTGTATGTGAAGAGAGCTGAAATAACAGGCTGTGCATGTAATCTCTGTGGTGGGGGAGTCGTTGGGGTACTGCCCAGGATGGTATGCTGGGGATTGGGTGCAAGTTTCATCCAAGTCTTCAAGGGTTCCCACACTGCTTTCCCACATACAGTGGCGTGTCACGAGTTTACATTCCCACCAAGCAGGGACGAGATGGTTCCCCTTTCCCTACAACCTCCCAGCATCTTGGTATCATTTGTGTTTTCCTTGATCCTAGCCAGTCTTTTGGAGTAAGATGATATCGTAAGTGGTTTATTTGCATTTCGCTTAATGATAGTGATGTTGAACACTTCTTGAGGTGTTTCTCAGAATCTCTAATACTTACTTATGAAGTCTCGGGTTTAGCTCTTTGACTCCATCTATTGGGAGTTGGGTCCATTTGTTTTCTACTTTCTTGTAGTTTTTTGAGTAGTTTATTAGATTCTGGAAATCAATGCTTTGTGCAAATGTGTCTCTGCAGTGAAGGTTTTTNCTCCCACTCTGTGGGATTTCTCTTCACTTCCTTGATTGTTTCTTTTGATGTACAGAAGCTTTTGAGTTTAATGAGGTCCCATTTGTCAATTGTCGACCTTAATTCTTGCACAGCTGCTGTCTGATTTAGGAAGTCTTTTCCTATGCCTATGTCTTGTAGTCTGCTGCCAACTTTTTCAAAATATGTTTCAAAGATTTGGCTGAAACAGTTAAATTCTGCCCCAAACAATAAACCTCTGCAGAGAAAAACTTTTGTTAAATTTTAACAAAATTTATTTATTTATTATTTTCTATGTGTATGAGTGTACTGTCTGCATGTAGTTTGGTGCACCCATGTCATGCAATGCCGTGGAGGTCAGAAGAGGGCTTTGGGTTCCCCTGGAACTGGAGTTAAAGATGGTTCTTAGCCACCATGTGGGTGGTGGGAATCGAACCTATGTCCTCTGCAAGAGAAGTCTGCACTCTTAACTGCTGAGCCATCTCTCCAGCCCCAGAAAAACTTTAAAGAGACTAAGAAAAAGATTCAAGACATGTATAGCAGAATGCATGAAGTGGGGTGGGGGGCAGGGAAAGGGGAATATGTCTAAATTGGACTAAAAAATGATGTATGAAATACACAAAACATCAATAAAAATATGTTATTAAAAAAAGAAATTTAATCCATTTTTTTGTTGTCTACAAGAAACCCATCTCACTTTCAAGAACAGGTACCATTTTAAGGTGACAGGATGGAAAAAATATTCTAAGCAAATGGTACCAAAAAGCAAGCAGGAGTTGCTATTCTAATGTCAGAAAAAATAGACTTCAAATTAAAACTAATCAGAAGAGGTGAAGAGGGTCATTACATTCTTATCAAAGGAACAATTAACAATGAAGATTTCACAATCATAAATATATAGGCACCAAACTTCATAAGCACAATTCTGCAGGACTTCAAGGCACAGATTAATCTCAGCACACTAATAGTGGGAGACTTCAATACCCCACTGAGCCCATTGGATAGGTCAGCTGGACAAGAATAAACAGAGAGACATCTGAGCTGAACAATATGATATGCCAAATGGACCTAACAGACATGTACCAAATATTCCACCCAAACACCAAAGAATATGCTTTCTACTTGGCACCCCATGGAACATTCTCCAAAATCGATTGTATACTGGGACACAGAGCAAACCTCAGCAACTACAAAAAATATTGAAAGAATTCCATGCATTCTATCAGACCACAGTGCAATAAAGCTTGTTATCAACAATAGAAAGAGCTCTATTATCTACAAGAACTCATGGAGGCTAAACAACACACTCCTGAATAACAAATGAGTCAAAGGAGAAATAAAGAAATAAAAGTATTCCTGGCACTAAACAAAAAGAACACAACAAAACCTATGGGACACTTTAAAAGCAGTCCTAAGAAGGAAATTTATAACCCCAAGTACCTACATTAGGAATACAGAAAGAGCACAAATAAATGACCTAACACTGCAACTAAAAGCACTTGAGAGACAACAACAAATGAATACAAATGAATCCTAAACCCTACAGGAAGAAATAACAAAAATCAGAGTGGAAATCAATGAAATAGAAACAAAGAAAACAATACAAAGAATCAACGAATTGAAGAGCTGGTTCTTTGAAAGGATAAACAAGATAGATAGACCTTTAGCCCAGTTGACTAAAAGAAAGAAAGAGCAACTCCAAATCAATAAAATTAAAGATGAAAAGGTAAACATCACAACAAATAATGAAAAGATCCAGACAATCATATGGGAATATTTTAAAAACCTATTCTCTGTTAAATTTGAAAACCGGGGCTGGAGAGATAGCCTAGTGGTTAAGAGCACCGACTGCTCTTGCAGAGGACCTGGGTTCGATCCCCAGCACCCATATGGTGGCTAAGAACCATCTGTAACTCCAATTCCAGGAGAACTCCAGTTCCAGGGGAATCCGAGACCCTCTTCTGACCTCCGTGGCATTGCACTACATGGGTGCACAAACCTACATGCAGACAGTACATTCATACACATACAAAAGTAAAATAAAATTAAATTAAAAAATTGAAAACCTAAGAGAAATGGATGAATATCTAAAATCATGGAAATCACCAAAGCTTAACCAAGAAGAGATTGACAGCTTAAACAGACCCATAACATATGAGGAAATTGAAACTGTAATAAAAAAAAAAAACCTCTTCCAATTAAAAAAAAGCCCAGGTCCAGATAGATTTACAGCAGAATTCTATAAGGCATTTAAAGAGGACCCACAACTATTATTGCTCAAATTATTCAAAAAAATAGAAACAGAGGGAAATCTCCCAAATTCTTTCTATGAATCTAGCATCACTCTAATACCAAAACTAGGCAAAGATACATCCTAAAAGAAAACTATAGACCCATTTCATTAATGAACATAAATATAAAAATTCTTAATAAAATACTTGCAAACTGCATACAGGCACACATCAAGAAGATCATCCATCATGACCAAGTCAGATTCATACCAGAGATGCAGGTTCAACATATGTAAATCAATAAATGTCATAAAGCAAATAAATGGACTGCAAGACAAAAACCACATGGTCATCTCAATTGGTGTGGAAAAAGCCATTAAAAAATTCAACATGCCTTCATGTTTAAATTCCTAGAAGGAATTGGACTGGAGGTAACATTCCTCAACATAATTAAAGCCATATATCACAAACCCACAGCTAACATTATTCTAAATTGGGAAAAATTAGAAGCATTCCCCTCAGAGTAAGGAACCCAGCAAGGCTGCCTTCTATCTCCACTCTTCTTTAATAAGAGCAATAAGACAAGAAAAGTAAATTAAAGGAATACTAATTGGAAAAGAGGAAGTCAAACTATCCCTTTTGGCAGATGACATGATAGTTTATCTAAGGGACACCAAAAACTCCACCAGAAAATTCCTAGAAATTTTTAACAGTTTCAGTAAAGTGGCAGGATACAAAATTAACCTAGAAAAACCAGTAGCCTTTATTCCAATAACAAGCCATTGGTGAAGGAATACAAGGAGTCCTTCCCATTCACAATAGCCTCAAAAAATATCTAAGACACTAAAAATCTCTACAATGAAAATTTTAAATCCTTGAGGGAGGTTGAAGAAGACACCAGAAGATGAAAGGACCTCCTATGCTTATGGATTGGAAGAATTAATATAGTAAAAATGACCATCCTGCCCAAAGTAATATACAGATTCAATGCAGTCCCAATTAAAATCCCCAAGAGCTTCTTCACAGACCTAGAGAAAAAACATCCTAAAGTTCATATGGAGAAAAAAAAAGACCCTGGATAGCCAAAGCAACCCTGAGTAAAAACAGCAATATGGGGGGGGGGGATTACTATACCAGACTTCAAACTACATTACAAACTATATAGTCATATAAAAATAGCCTTGTATTGGCATGAAAACAGACCTGTAGATCAATGGAACAAAATTGAAGATCCAAACTTGATCCCATGCAAGTTCAGCTACCTCATATTTGACAAAGGGAACAAGAAGACATGATGGAGGAAAGACAGCATCTTCATCAAATGGTGTTGGAAAAACTGGATCACCACTTGTAGAAGAATAAAATTAAACCCCTACCTCTCACCCTGTACAAAAATCAACTCCAAATGGATCAAAGATCTCAATGTGAAGCCCCAAACTCTGAAAATGATAGAAGAAAAACTTTGGCAGTAACCTACAAGATATAGGCATAGGAAAAGACTTTCTAAATCAGACAGTGGCTGCACAGGAAAAAAAGTAAACAATTGAGAAGCAGGACATTATTAAACTCAAAACTTCTGTACAATGAAAGAAACCAAGAAGTGAAGATAAAACCCACAGAGTGGGAGGAAACCTTCACCAGTGATACATCCGACAGAGCATTAACATTGAGAGTATATAAGCTTCTCAAAAACAAAGGAGCAAGAAAACAAATGACTCACTCAGAAGATGGAGTAAAGAGCTGAACAGATACTTCACAAATGAAGAAGTAAAGATGGCTGAGAAATATCTTAAGAAGTATTCAATATTGCTAATAATTGAGGAAGTGCAAATTAAAACCACTTTAAGATTTCATCTTACTCCGGTGAGACTGGCTAAGATCAAGAAAACAAAGGATACCAAATGCTGGAGAGGTTGTGGGGAAAGGGAAACACTCAGACACTGCTGGTGGGAATGGAAACTCATGCAACCCCTATGGAAAGCAGTGTGTAGAACTCTTAAAAGACTCAAAATGAGCCTATCACCTGACCCAGTCATTCTACTGGGTATATACCCACAAGACTCATCCTATCATACATGCACATTCATATTTATTGTAGCTGTCTTTACAATAGCAAAGAGCTGAAAGCAACCCAAGTGTCCCTCAACCAACAAGTGGATAAAGAAAATGTGGCTGGAGAGATGGTTCAGCGTTAAGAGCACCAACTGCTCTTCCAGAGGACCTGGTTTGATTCCCAGCACCCACAAATGGCCAAGAACCAACTTTAAGCTGGGCATGGTGGTGCACACCTTTAATCCTAGCACTCAGGAGGCAGAGGCAGGCAGATCTCTGTGAGTTCCAGGCCAGCCTGGTCTACAGAGTGAGTTCCAGGCCAGCTGGGGCTATAGAGAGACCCTGTCTCAAAAAAAAAAAAAAAAAAAAAAAAAAGAAAGAAAAAAGAAAGAAAAGAAGAAAGAAAGAAAAGAAAATGTGGTACATCTTGCAATGGAATTCTATGCATGATAAAGAAAGAAAGCATCAGAAACTAGAACCATTTGCTAAATGAAGTAACAAGTCCCAGAAAAACAAAACAACAATATGTGTCCTCATATGTGGATCCTAGCACCCAAGTCTCTATTTGCAAGGGCCAAACTGAATAATTCTTTTTTTCTTTTATTTTTGTAAATTAATTACTTGATGTTACTCATAACTTGCTATGTAATCAAGAGAATGTAAAAATATTTTTCTTTATTTATCACACTCTGTAAATGTGATCCCTAAACATGTTTTGGATAACCTATAGTTTATTTTCAGATGTCATAATTGGTATATGTGGTGGTATGTAGATAGACATGTTTGGCAGCAATACAGATTGGAAGGAACAAAACAGCAAAAAAAGACTGGGTCAAAGAACTGAGTTGAGCCATTAGCTTATGCCCCAAAACAGTTAACTTCTGTATTGAAAAATTTAAAAACACTTGAGAAAAGATGTAAGCATTTATGGCCAACTGGATCATCTGGCCGGTTGGTGGGCAAGGAAGGGGAGTGGTCTAAATTTGATAAAAATGTTGTAGAAATGCACAAAAACTTCAAAACAAAAGAAGATATATTTATTTGTAACTATTTTTTTATTATTCATGCTAATTTCTTTTTTTTTTTTTTTTTTCTTTTCGAGACAGGGTCTCCCTGAAGCCCCAGCTGTCCTGGAACTCACTCTGTAGACCAGGCTGGCGTTGAACTCACAAAGATCCGCCTGCCTCTGCCTCCCGAGTGCTAGGATTAAAGGCGTGTGCCACCACGCCCGGCTCATGCTAATTTCTTATTTGTTGTGTGTGGGAATCCAACAATAAGGCTCTTGATTATACATAATTTTATTGTGATATTGAAGGTATTTTATTATTGTTATTGTGATTATCATTTTCTGACAAGGTCTTGCTACATAGCCCTGTCTAGCATGGAACTTGCTATATAGATCACGTTGACCTCAAATTCCTGCCACTGCCTCCCAAATGCTGGTTTTGCATGCTTGTGCCATCACACCTAGCTTTCTGAAGGCATTTTAACATAACATCTTTCTAACCTTATTTTGAGCCTATTTTAGATACACAGACAAGTTGTAAAGACAATACAGAGAATTCTTATACCCTGCTCACCCAGCTTCTGCTGATTTTACCATTGTACAAGGTGTGGAATGTTTATCAACTGAAGAAGTCAGTATTGGCACAGCACTGTTAACTAAACCACACACTACTTTAATGTTCCATTTGTGTTTTTCTTTTCTTCCTTTTTTTTTTTTTTTTGTTTTTTTGTCTTTTTGAGACAGGGTCTCTCTGTAGCTCCAGTTGTCCTGAAACTCACTATGTAGATCAGGCTGGCCTTGAACTCACAGAGATCCACCTGCCTCTGCTTCCCAAGTGCTAGGATTAAAGGTATGCACCACCATGCCTGGCCCTGTGTTTTTCTTTTGTTTTGGTTCCAGAATTTAGTGGAATGCCACATTGCATTTGGTCATTATGATTGCTTATTCTCCTCCAATCTGTAACTTTTTCTCAGGCTTTCTTTGTTTTTCATTAACGTAACACTTTTGTTTTTGCTTTGCTTTATTTTGTTTCTTTGAGACAGGGTCTCCTTGTAGCCACAGATGGCCTGGAACTCACTTGACACTTTTAAAAAAGCACTAATCACACACCTTTAATCCCAGCACTCAGGAGGCAGAGGTAGGTAGATCTCTGTGGGTTCAAGTCCAGCCTGGTCTACAGAGTGAGCTCCAGGACACCTGGTACTAAAAGGGAGACCCTGTCTCAAAAATACCAAAAAAAGGGTAAAACTAAAAAAAAAAAAAAAAAAGCACTAGTCAGCTATTTTATAGAAAAGCTGTCAATTTGAGTTTATGTGATATTTTCTTATGACTTAACTATGGTTATGGAATTTTTTGAATACCTCAGAGAAATAGCCTTCTTATTTCATCTTGTCAGCAATATGTACCCATCAAGTTATTACTGGAAATGCTAACCTATGGGCTGGAGAGATGGCCTAGCGGTTAAGAGCACTGACTGCTCTTGCAGAGGACCCAGGTTCGAGCCCCAGCACCCACATGGCGGCTAAGACCGTCTTTAATTCCAGTTCCAGGGGAATCTGACACACCCTCTTCTGACCTCCCTGGCATTGCACAACACAGGTGCACAGACCTACATGTAGACAGTACATTTATGCAAATAAATAAATAAATAAATAAATAAATAAATAAATAAAAGAAATGCTAACCTAAATCACTTGGGTAATGTTTGCCAGATTTCTTTGCATAAAATTACATTTTTTCCTTTTCATATTCTATTCATTAGAAATGAGTTACCAAATTTAGTTAACATTCAGGGTCTGGGTTATGTTTTAGATCTGAAAGTGCCATACCAGAAAGCCCTTATTAAATGCTTGGTCCCCAGGTAGTGATGTTAAGAGGTGATTGGAGTAATAACTTCATCAGTAGGATATATGTTGATGAGTTCATCACTAAATGGGCCTAGCTGGAGGTTGTGGGTCCCTGGGGGTGTGCCTTGAAGGACATATTTTTCTTTCTGGACATTTCATCATTGGCTGTCTGTTCTAGTTTGTCTTCCATTGCTGTGACAAAACACTCTGACCAACACCAACTTGGGGAGGAAAGGGTTTATTCAGCTCACACCTCCTGGGTCACAGTTCATCACTCAGGGAGCCCAAGGCAGGAACTTAGGGCAGAAACCAGGAGGCAGGAGCTGAAGCACAAGCCATGGAGGAATGCTGTTTACTGGCTTGCTCCCCTGGCCCATGCCCAACCTGCCCTCTTATATGGTACACAACAACCTGCCCAGGGTGGCACCACCCATAGTGGGCTGGGCGCTCCCACATTGCTCAACAATCAAGACAATACTCAAAGATGTGCGCACAGGCCAGTCCAATGGAGCCAATTCCCCAACTGAGGCTCCCTCAACCCAGGTGTGTCAAGTTGACACTAAAGCTTTCCAGCACACTGTCTCTTAGCTTTCCATGAAGTGAGCAGCTTTCTTCTACTGTGCCCTTCTTCCATGACGTTTATGCCTAGAATTAATTCCCACCTCTCTTGATGGACAGATGTGGTCTTGACTCCATACATAGTCCTGGGCATCCAAGCTTTGATGTTGGACCTTACCCATTCCCAGCCACCAAGAGCTTTTCCATCATCTTTCTGTCACTCTTCTACAGCCCCAGTGTACCTGTGCCCTGCAGAAACTATAAATCACCTAATTTACTTCTGAAGATGAAAATCTCAGTCTGGGAAGTTAAAATTTAAAACTAAACTGATATAATGCCCAGACTAAAAATATATAATCATATTTTAGAATGTAAACTTTGAATTTTATACATATACTAAAATTTTTGAGTATTATTTACTGACAAAACTGTACTCCCAAGCATCAACAATACCTTGACATTTCTCACTGTTGCTATACTGTCAGTTTGGCATTCATTTCCCCTTCCAAATTCTCCAATCAAAGTATTCTATGTAATCATGCTATTTTGTTTTTAAAAGCAATGATTAAAAAAACCCAAACTGGGACTGGAGAGATGGCTCAGTAGTTTAGAGCACTGGCTGCTCTTGCAGAGGATCTAGGTTTGATTCCCAGCACCCACATGGCAGCTAACAACCATCCATAACTCCAGTTCCAGGGGAATCTGACACCTTCTTTATCTGTGGGCATTGTATGACATGGGTATACTTAAAACATGCAGGCAATACACTCATACACATAAAAAAGCCCCCAAAACTATGAGCCAAAATCAGTCTTCCTACCTGTAAGTTGTTGTTTGCAGGTATTTTCTTAATGGTGATAGAAAATGACAAACACAAACTGGTGTCCCTCTCAAAGGGAGGGATATCAGAGAATGTATTAAAGTCAGCAAAATATTTACTAAACACTTTGAGTCAATAAACCATTTGTTTCCTTGGTAAAGTTTCACTCACTAATTTTAGCATTCATTCTTGAGTCTTGTCCACAGTAATTATTACTAAGCTCTTCAAATGGTGGCTTTCTATTGCCCTCATTCATTCTACATTTATTATTCAGCATTTTCAAATGTTTCTGTGATAGACTTTTCCCTTCACCTCCATTTATTTGCTTAATCATTATATCATTATTTATATTTATGTTCATAATAATATAGATTAATGGATCATTAATATACACATTTATTGTATAGTTTATTCTTTGGGTTATAATCCAATAGTAGTCTTGCTAATTTTGTTCTAGGTTTGACCAAGGAAAGCACTTTTAATTTCCTTATCATCCAGCCATCTATCAACCCACATGACCAAATACTGATACATTTCATACTGATTTACTTGTAACACTGCAGGGCTCTCATTAATCTTCTTCTTGCTAATTAGTAACTTAGTTCCCTGATAAGAAGCTTAACTTCCATGATGGGCAGGTTTTTTGTTTTCAATATGTTCTTAAACATGTTCTTAGAACACCTATAAAGTGGTATCAGGTCCATCATAATTGTACTCTTGTGTAAAACACAAGAATTTTGTACCATTCCTTTGTCTTTAATGCTATAATTAAAAAAAAAATACTGTTTTCCAAAATTCCTTAAGTTAGCTCTGCCTTGTGACTGTCTGTACAGATAGACTTATTTGTCATAGGCTGCATTCTAAGTTCCCAACAGTCTGATTTCATTTTTAAATTTACCTATAGCAAACTTTATTCTTTGAGGTACAGTAGTTGGTGTGCTTTAGCAAGTAATCAGTCATTTCCTCACCACCACAGATCTAAACAGAACAGCTCCTTCTCCCTGGAATCCCTCATGCAGCCTTTTTATAGTGAATTCCCTTTCATTAACCCAACTCTTATATTTTCAAGCAATAAAGGACTTTAAGAATCAACTTATCTAACACATTTCACTTTTGAATTTTAGATTTTTTTAATGTATAAAGGTAATGCACACATGCTTTTATTTAATGGTAGAGAAGTGTGTAATATAGAAAGCAAATCTTGATTGTGTTTACATGTGTGAGTATGAGGGCCCATCTACTTTGATTCCCACTGGTATGTTCTTGCTGTGACTAGTCTTGGACTTTTCAATATGCATGTCTTGGCCCACGATTCTGAGCCCAGTTCTAGGAGGTGACCTCTTTCTGTCACTGCTGATACTGTTCAGAGACAGAGAATAAGGTCATATATTTATTTATGATGAAGCTTGAGGAAGAAATAAGACTTAGTAGGGAGTCCTGGGCACATTTTTCTTTCTACTTTGGTGTCTTGGGGCTTGTGTACAGGTCATTTCACATAGCAACTACAGGAGGGTGTGAAACATCTAACTTGTAAGATACCTAAGAGCCAGCAAGTGCTGTGTGATGACCTCAGGCCTGAGGCTACAGAAAAGATGCAGTTGTGTGCTGGTGGAAGGTCTCAATTTAGATATATTTTACATTTCATATTAGGCCATAGAAGGCTATTTAAAATGAGCAAACAACAATAACAACAACAAAACCCCCCAAACACTCAAATTTTTAAAAACAAACCCCTTTCCAATCTGGCTGCAGTAGGAATTTAGCAGAGATTCATAGAGATCCTTGCAGACAGAAGACCAAAGTAAACATATCTTTCTTTCTTTCTTTCTTTCTTTCTTTCTTTCTTTCTTTCTTTCTTTTTCTTTCTTTCTTCTTTCTTTCTTTCATCTTTATTTTATGTGCTATGCCTTCATGTGTATAAGTGCTCCTAGTTCACACAGTGCCTGCAGAGAACAGAAGAGGTCATAAAATCCCCTGGAACTGGAATTACACATGGTTGTTAGCTATCAAGTGGGTACTGGGATTCAAATCTGGGTCTTCTGTAAGAACAGCCAGTGCTCTTAACTGCTGAGCCATCTTTCCAGCTCTGCAAATATTTTCTTATGGGAGTCTTTTCTTATATATAAAGATTTGTACAATAGAAAAATCAACATTCTAGAACCGTGAAAGAATGCAAGCCTTTGAAAGTGAACTTTGAAGAACTAAAAAAGTGATAGTAGGAGATGGCCTCCCGAGACCAAAGAACAATGGCAGTCCGCCATTAGAGGTAGAGTTGCCACAGCATCAGGCAGGACACCAGCCAAGTCCTCTCTGATTCCACTGTTACAGCACCTGTCTGTCAAAGGAACCTATGAAGATCCCTGAGGGTCCTTGAAATGCTGCACAGGTTTTAAAACTCATACTACCCCTGCAATTTTGTTTCTCTGAATGAGTCCATTTACTTCTTGACTAATACAAACTCCTTCCTGTACTGTTAATGACCTATTCCAGAAACTTGCCAATGGGTGAAGCTTGCCAATGTGTGTACTCAGAGCCCTGCTACCCAGCATGGGCTGGCCCAGAGAACATGCCCAGCACCTGGTGGTGCCCAAACAGGCCCTGATTCTAGGGAGAACTGCCACTCCTTTTTTTTTTTTTTTATTTCTGTATGTGTATGAATGTACTGTCTGCATGCAGGTCTGTGCATCCGTGTCGTGCAATGCCGCGGAGGTCAGAAGAGGGTGTCGGATTCCCCTGGAACTGGAGTTCTCCTGGAATTGGAGTTTCAGACGGCTCTTCGGCCGCCATGTGGGTGCTGGGGATCGAACCCGGGTCCTCTGCAAGAGCGTCGGCGCTCCTAACCGCTAGGCCATCTCTCCAGCCCATGCCACTCCTTATATATGAAGCAAAACCCCTGCATGCAGGCATTCTTTTGGATTGCAAACTGGTTAGTTGTATTTTGTACACCCCACAGGGCATTCCTAACTGTTTTAAAGGTTGCTTGAGGGACTTTTGAGATAGTTTTCCTTCTCATGTTTTCTTAAGACAAATTATTTCTCTTTCAAATTCCCGGTGTTTTACAGGGTTCGAGGGTAAAAGTAAATGGTCTCAGTCTGGTCCGGAACATTTAGGCCCACATGCCATGGACAATATTACCAGGCAGAACCAATTCTATGAGACACAGGTCATCAAGCAAGAAAATGAGTTGGGCTATGGCAGGAGACCACTAGACTTGGAACCACAGCAGCAGACCTATCGGCCAGAAGTGAAGACAGAAATGAAGCAGGAAGCAACCACTCAGCTTTCCCCTTGAAGCTTCACAGCTGAAGCCAGACAGACAGCGATTCCAGAGTTGAAAGAGGCCTTAAGAAGACAACCGGGGCTGTGGATACTCAGAGCACTGGAGGACGGAAGGGGCCACTATCCTCAGCCTCCTGCCGAAGAGGATGAAGATGACTTTGATGACACCTTGTTGCCATCGACACATATAACTGTGACCTGCATTTCAAGGTGGCCAGAGATCAAAGTAGCAGCTATCCATCAACAACTGAGGGCTTTGCATACCTCTGGTCAGGAGCTCATGCAAGCTATGGGGTCAGAAGGGGCCATATATATTTTGAAATGAAGATCAACAAGGAAATCCCCATGAAGCACCTTCCATCTACATAGCCTGACCCCCATGCTGTCTGTATTGCCTGGTCCCTGGACTCTTGCAGCACTCAGCTAGGTGAAGAGCCTTTCTCCTATGGTTATGGAGGCACAGGGAAGAAGTCTACCAACTTGAAAACTATGGAGACAGATTTGCAGAGAACGATGTAACTGACTGCTCTGTGGACTTTGAATGTGGAAATGATGTGGAACTTTACTAAGAATGGGAAGTGGATGGGCATTGCCTTTCGAATCCGGAAAGAAGCCTTAGGGGGTCAGGCCCTCTACCCTCATGTCCTGGTGAAGAATTGTGCTGTGGGCAGAGGGCAGAGCCCTACTGTTCTGTTCTCACGGGGTTCACATTCATTCAGTACCCTCCCCTCAGTGAGTGGATCTGGGGCACCATTGGACCAAAGAGCAAAGCTGAATGTGGGATTCTGATGATGGTGGGCCTGCATGCTGCTGGCAGACCACATGGGCCACCAAACATGCAGCCTCCAACCCTTCCAAGAAGTACAACATTCTGGGTACCAATTCCATCGTGGATAAGATGCAGGTGGTGGGGCTGCGCCCTCAGCAGAACTATGCTGGCCGCTGGGATGTCCTGATCCAGCAGGCCACTCAGTGCCTCAACCACCTCATCCAGATTGCTGCCTGCAAGAATCGCAACTATATTCTAGATCAGACAAATGTTTACGGGTCAGCCCAGAGACAAAAAGTGAGACCATTTGAAGGCTTCCAGCGGAAAGCTATTGTAATTTGCCCAACTGATGAGGACCTCAAAGACCAAACAATAAAGCAGACTGACAAAAGATGTCCCAAATCATGCGGTCTTAGAGATAAAAGCCAACTTCACATTACCTGATGTGGGGGACGTTCTGGATGAAGTTCTGTTCATTGAGCTTCAGAGGAAAGAAGCAGACAAGCTTGTGAGGCAGTACAATGAGGAAGGCCAAAAGGCTGGCCCACCCCCTGAAAAGCACTTTGACAACAGAGGTGGTGGCTTCCAAGCTCGAGGGGGTGGCAGTGTTTTCCAGCGCTATGACAACTGAGGCCCTCCTGGAGGCAACTGAGGAAGCTTCCAAAACCCAAGAGGAGGTGGCAGCGGTGGTGGAGGAGGCAATTACCGAAGTAGTTTCAATCACAGTGGAGGTGGTGGCTACAACCAGACCTCCCGGGTAACAACAACGGGGATAACAACATCTCCAACACCCGAGGTTCCCCAGCAACAGCTTCCACCACAGCAGCCACCACCACCACCCAACTAGTTACAGCCCTGCTTGGAACCCCCCAGTGGCCAGCATACATCCTGGCTCCAGCGCCATTACCAGCATCTGCACCATGAGCATCTGCAGCCCTCCACAGCCGAGTTAGAGCCAGCCGCCCTACAACCAAGGAGGTTACACCCAGGGCTGTATAGCCCCACCACCTCCACCTCCGCCACCACCTGCCTACAAATATGAGAGCTATGGCCCTTACAATCCTACCCTCTACACCCCCCACCCCCACACCCCCACCTCACAGACTTACCCTCAGCCCAGTTATAACCAGTATCAGCAGTATGCCCAGCAGTGGAACCGGTATCATCAGAACCAGGGCCTGTGGCCACCATACTATGGGAGCTATGACTACCAGAGCTACACGAGCAGCACACAGGGTGGCACAGCCTTTGTTTCAGGAGGCTCCGGGAGGCCCCCGTCAGCTTCCTCCACCAGCACCTGCCAGTGCTCTTAACCACTGAACCATCTCTCTAGCACATCAACTCTTGCTTTTGTCACTTTTCTTTAGTCTCCTTTAAGCTGGAACACTTCCATAGCTTTCCTCTGTCTTTTATGACTTTGGAGGTTATTTTCAATGTGCTCTTCATTTTGGGTTGTTCTGATGTGACCTCATCATCACACTTTCTAGCCTGGAACACTGCATAGGAGTTGTGTCCTTTTAAAGGTGTGAGATATCCATCTGCTCTAGATATCCATCTGATATCTCAGATATCCATCTGCTCTACACTGATGAAACTGGATTGACTAGTCATGGTTTTTCCCAATTTATTCACTGTGAAATTACTATATTATTACCAAATAATTTGGAGAAGCAATTTAAGGAAAGAAGGAAGGAAGGAAGGACTTATTTTGGCTCACAGTTTGAGGGCACATAGTCTGTGAAGAATGGTAATTATAGGCCAATATCTAAGTACAAGTTATAATAATGCCTATTCTAGTATGGCTTCTTGGCCCTTTCAGTGGATATAGATATACACACATAAATGTACATTTCAAATACATTTTTTTATTTTATTTTTGTATGTGTATGAATGTACTGTCTGCATGTAGGTCTGTGCACCCGTGTCGTGCAATGCCGCGGAGGTCAGAAGAGGGTCTTGGATTCCCCTGGAACTGGAGTTCTCCTGGAATTGGAGTTACAGACGGTTCTCAGCCGCCATGTGGGTGCTGGGGATCAAACCCAGGTCCTCTGCAAGAGCAGTCAGTGCTCTTAACCGCTAGGCCATCCCTCCAGCCCCATCAAATACATTTCTAAACACTTTTATATATCACATATACATGCATAAGCATATACCATATACATATTTCACAAATTATAAATCACACCCAAGAATGCGAAACCAAATCCATTCCCTTCAGCATTCTTTTGGTCTTCCACTCATATATTTATATACCATGTTCCTCAGTGACATCACTAGCTCCCAATAATATCATTACATTTGCTTAATCTTACAGGATCTTCTAAAATAGTTTGATAGTGACTTTGCCCACTCTATCTACAATAAACACATCTAATGATCTCAGGATTATCTGAAATTTTCTCCATCCCTACCCTGAACAAGATGGGAGGTATGTAGTCAAATATTTAGTTCATAAATTACTAGAATCTTTTCTTCTGTTCTTGGTCCCTCTTTCCTTTTCTTCTTGCCAGTGTGGTTTTGGTATTAAGTTGAAATACAATTAGGGTTGTTTGTTTCCATTGGTTTTCAGTTTTTCATTATTTTCTTCTTGTTTTATTGAGTTACTTTAATTTTTAAATTTATAGAGCATAAATATGCTTTCAAAATTCAGGATTCTGAAAAAAAAGGAAAACAAAACAAGAAAGCAAGCAAACAAACAACTCAGCCAGCATCTTGGTTCCCACCTGTAATCCCTAAGGCAGGATGGTCATGAGTTTTGTCAGCCTGAGCTACATGACAAGGACCAAGCCAGCCTGGACAACAGGACAAATACAGACATACATAAGTAGGTAAATAAAATTCTTTTCAAAGAGATATAATTATTCTACCAGTGGGGGTGCTTGCCTATAATCTCAGCACTAGGGAGGCTGAGGCAGGAGGATTGTGAATTTGAGGCCAGCCTTATCTATATAGTGAGACCCTGTCTCCAAAAAAGAAAAAAAAAACAAAACAATAGTAACAAGAACAAATATCTATTACTTCTTTGAGTCTCTTCTACTTCATTTCTCTCCCATCCCTTGTAGATCACTGATTTCATTGCTAGCTAGGTTTTTCCTTTACTGTTTCTTATTTATAATTAATTACTATAATCTTTTTTTTTTTTTTTTTGGTCTTTTTGAAATAGGGTCTCCCTGTAGCCCCGTGTGCTGGATAGCTTTAGTGTCAACTTGACACACCTGGGTTGAGGGAGCCTCAGTTGGGGAAATGGCTCCATTGGATTGGCCTGTGGCAACATCTGTGGAGTATTGTCTGATCATCCAGTAGTGTGGGACGGCCCAGTCCATAATGAGTGGTGCCACCCTGGGCAGGTTGTCGTGTACGGTATAAGAAGACAGAATGGGCATGGGCCAGGAGAGCAAGCCAGCCAGTGAACAGCATTCCTCCATGGCCTGTGCTTCAGCTCCTGCCTCCAGGTTCCTGCCCTGAGTTCCTGCCTTGGGCTCCCTAAGTGATGAACTGTGATCCAGGAGATGTAAGCTGAATAAACCCTTTCCTCCCCAAGTTGGTGTCGGTCAAAGTGTTTTGTCACAGCAATGGAAGACAAACTAGAACACCCCAGCTGTCCTAGAACTCACTCTGTAGACCAGGCTGGTCTTGAACTCACAAAGATCCGCCTGCCTCTGCCTCCCGAGTGCTAGGATCAAAGGTGTATGCCACCACACCTGGCCACTGTTTCTTTTTATAAAGGTAAGTTAATATATTATATATGGATCTTTATTTTCCCTTTCTTTTTACATAAAAGTTATCACTATATAAGCTCTTTTACTTTTGGGGGAGGGGGAGGGGGACAGGGTCTTCCTGTAGCTCTGGCTGTCCTGGAACTCACTATGTAGACCAGGCTGCCCTTGAACTCACAGAGATCCACCTGCCTCTGCCTCCTGAGTGCTGGTATTAAAGGCGTGTACCACCACACCTGGCTACTTTTTAAATTTAATGATATTTGTTGGAAATTATTCCATTTCAGTCCAAAGAGATTCTCCCTTTTTTCTGGGTACCTGCATTGAGCTAATTGTGTATTTACTGAAGATTATATATACATGAACATTTGATTCATTTCTAGTATTTTGCTATTTCAAAATAATTTTATGTATATGTTTTTCTACTTTTAAAGTATATCTATTTCTTAATATTTCTACATTTCTTTAGCTGGGATTCCTGAGTCAAAGGGTAGATGTGTGTTTAGCTTGCATTTAAATACATACTGCCAAATTTTCAGTTTTCCCCATCCATGTCAGCAGTGGTTGAGTGTCTGTTTTTCCCACAACTTTATTACACAGTACTGTTATTAGGCTTCAGGATTTTTTCCACTTATAATGCACAATTTTTTGAATCAACAAGATATAGCCTTGACTTGATGAGGTAAAATATCATATGAGGTTATTGCATATGTTTCTTTGCCTATCCGGAGTAGATCTTTTCTAGTGGATTGGCATTGTGTGTTGTTATTCCTGGGAAGAGTAGACAAGAGCCAAGCACTCTCTGGGACCTGTAATGGCTGAGCTCTGTCTAAATATCAGCCACCCCAGCAGGCCCATCCTACTGCTCAAGCTAGGCCTGCTCTGCTGACTGGTTTAATATATTTTATTTGCATTGCTTAAAGGTTAGTATCTAGTCTTTGTAAATTGCTCTTGTAATTTTTTTCTCTAGGACTTTTGGTCTTTGTCCTTAAGTTTTTTAAGTTCCTTATAAAATTAAGGATATGGATATTAGCCTTTTATTTGTAATGTCAGAGAGAAATAGTCTCTTCCAATTAACTATATTGAATTCCAATTTTAGGATCTATAAAATAAAGTTTTACAGCTGTCCTACTCCTGCACATTACTGCCCACGGGTGCTTTCATTCTTCTCTGGCAGACTTGAGAAGCAGTAACAGAGGGTCTCTGGCTTAGACAATGTTAAATATTTACCATTTAGCTCTTTGGAGAAAAAAATACAGTCCTTTCCCCTGAGGAACTCACTACCTGAGAGAATCAAAAGTCAAGTAAATAAACTAGTACAGGACAGAACTATAATTGCTATTATAGAGACATAGAGTGGATTTTTATTTTGGTTTGGGAGTGGAAAAAGACCAAGAAAACATGAAACATGAGCTAAATCAAATCTTGAAAGACAAACAGAATTGGGATGGGGCAAGAGATGGAGGTTTGAAGCTATTGCATCAGAATGCAAAGGTTGAGAGAGCCTGGGCTACTGCGTAAATAACAAGTGGCTGGGGAATTCTGAGGCCAGATTAAGCAGGCTTTCTTTAAGGGTTTGGGGTGTAGATAAGTGCTAACCTTGTGTTTTACTCTTTTTGTCTGTTTTTGTTTTGAGTTGAGAGTCTTGCTGTATTGTTCAGATTGACCAGACTCCTAGGCCTAAGGGATTTACCTGCCTCAGACCACCAAGCAGTTGAACATAGACATAGGTTAACTCATCCAGCTATATTTTATGTTAAAATTATTTGTGTGCTTTTGGTGTGGGATGTGTGTGTGTGTGTGTGTGTGTGTGTGTGTGTGTGTGCGCGTGCATGTTTTTGTATGAAAGAGAGTAGTCTCATCCACACTACTCATGTGGAGATCAGAGGACAGACTTTGGTGTTGATCCTTGCCTTTCACCTTGCTTGAAGATGGATCGTGTATTTGTTCACTGCTGCATATGTCAGGATAGCTAGCTCATGCGCTTCTGGATAGTCTCCGATCTTTGCCTCCTGTTTGCAGTAGGAGTTCTGGAATTAAAGATACATGCTACTGTGTCTTGCTTTGCATGGGTTTGGGGATTCAAACTCAGGTTGTCACACTTACACAGCAAGTACTTTACCCACTGAGGCATTTCCCGAAGCCTTGTATTCTATTCTTTTTAAAAATTTCATTTAGAGTGGCACACACACTCAGTGGCCAGGTGAGTGTCTGGCAGGCTGGCTTGCTGCCCACCCAGGGCATCTGCCACCCACCATTAGAACCAAAGAGAACTACTTTGTGCATGGATAGAGGGACAGACAGCAGCACACACACTTGGTGGCCAGGTGGGGTCTGGCACACAGGCCAAAGGACTAACACCCCCACCCCACCCCCCAGGGCTCAAGCTACTGGTACTGTGGAGGAGAGGATAAGCTGCTGGTGCTGTGGTTTTCTGTGGTTGGGACAATCCAGCAGTGTCAGTGCTTCTAGGCTGCACAGCCAAAGGTGAAGAAGAAGCCAGCAGGAAGGAAACTGAGTGACTAACCAGTCCTCTATATTAACATTTGAGATTAGAAACAGAAGCCAAACAAACAAAGAGGAAAAAATCCACATGCCAAAGACACAACTGGAAAAACAACAATATGGGGAAAGCTCCTAATAAATGCCCACCAAACTCAACCAGTCCTGTTGAAGATCCCAACGAGATTTCTCTGGAAGGAAACCAAGATACCGACCTTAGAAGAACAATTGTAGACATATTCAAAGAATATAAAGAACAAATCAGAGAACTAAAGGGAGAGAATGAAAAACTCATGAAGGAACTAGAAGGAAAGAATGATAAACTCTGGAAAGAACGAAAGGGAGAGATTGATAAACTCAGAAAAGAGCTAGAGGAAGAGAAATACAAACCCTGAAAAGAACTAGAGGGAGAGAATGACAAACTTCAAAAGGAAGTGGAAACACTGAAAAGATCTCAGGCTGAAAGGAAAAAAGAAACTGACCAGTAAAGCAAGGAGCTACAAGAAGAGAATGAAAAGCTCCAAAAGGAAGTGGAAATACTGAAGAAATCACAGGATGAAATAAAAAAGGAAATTGAACATTCATCCAATCAGTAGGAAAGGATGGGAAAAAGCCTCAGAAGCAATGAATGAAGCAGAAAAAGAAAATCAGACCTACAGGATAACACAGTTCAGTTAGAAACTTCAAGTAAAAATTATGAAAAAAAAAAGAAAACCACAAGGGTGGAACAACCAAGAAATGTGGGACACTATGAATAGACCAAAGCTTTGCATCATAGGGAGAGGAAGGAGAAGAATCCCAAGAGAATGGTATTGATCAGATCTTCAACAGAAAAATAGAAGAAAATTTCCCCAAACTGAAAAAAGACAAGCCCATACAAATACAAGAAACATATACAACACTAAATACACAAGACCAGAAAAGAAATTCCCCACATCATAGTTAAAACACTAGATTATCAAAACAAGGACAAAATACTTAAAACCACAAGAGAAAAACAAAAGGTACATATAAGGGGAAACCCATCAGAATTACAGCTGACTTCTCAGTGCAAACCATGAAAGCCAGAAGAACACGGACAAAAGTATTCCCAGTGCTAAATGATTTTAGATGCCAACCCTGATCACTATACCCAGCAAAAATGTCAATCATAGTTGAAAGAGAAAGAAAAATATTTCATGACATAAACAAAATGAAAGAACACATGTCAAAAAAAACAACACTTCAGAAAATACTTGAAGCAATTCGAAGAACAGAGAAAAGGAGCAATTATCCTTAAGCAACTCAAGAGAGAAATTAACAAAACATAAAAGAGTCTAGGTATTTACCTAGACCAAGATTGCAAAAGAAAAATAAGTTGAAAGGAAACAACACACTTCTCTCAATAATAACCTTAAATATTAATGGTCTAAACTCCCCAATAAAAGACATAAACTGAAAGAATGGATTAGTAAACAGAATCCATCTATATTCTGCCTACAAGAAACCCATCTCACCCTCAAAGACAGACACTACATTCAGGATGGAAAAAATATTCTGGACTTGAAGCACAGAGCTTAGATCAGGGATTTCCCAGGACCAACTGAAGCATAGAGTACCAGAACTTGGGCTAAACATCCATATCTCCCCTGCCTCTGCACCTCTGCCCCCCTCCAACTAGAATGCTGAGAGAGAGTGTCCAAGTGGATTCTTTGGAGAACCTTCAGAACAGAAAGGGAAGAGTGAGTTAGACTTCCAATAGAAAGCCTAAAACTTAGACAAGTCAACACTCCATAAGCAAGGAGAAAATCAATCAAACAAACAACGAAGGCATCTGAAGGAGGCAAACAAAGCAAGACTTCAACACAGTGAAGAGGCATTTGGGACTCCCATTGGAATACAGGCAAAGAGAAACCCACATGCCAGGGACACGACATAGGGACAACATGGGAAAGGTGCAGGATAATTCCACACCAAACTCTACCAACCCTGTGGGAGATTCCTACAGTGGGATCCCCCTGGGGACGGCTCAAGACATAGATCTTAGAGGAATATTTTCAGACAAATTCAAAGAAATCAAAGAATATAAAGAACAAGTCAGAGAACTAAGGAGAGAGAATGAAAAACTCAAGAAGGACCTAGAGAGAGAGATGGACAAATGCCAGAAATAATGAGAGGGAGAAAATGACAAACTCCAGAAGGAAGTAGAAACACTGAAAAGAGCCCAGGTTGAAATAAAAAAGGAAACTGACCAGCAAAGCAAAGAGCTACAGGAAGAGATTGAGAAGCTCCAAAAGGAAGTGGAAATACTAAAGAAATCACAAGATGAAATGAAAAAGGAAATTGAACACTCATCTAATAAAGAGGAAAGGAATGAAAAAAGCCTCATAAGTAGAATGGAGGAAGCATAACAAAGAATATCAGACCTGGAAGATAACACAGAACAACTAAAAACCTCAAGGAAAGATTATGAAAAATTTAAAAACACACAAAAGTGGAACAACCAGGAATTGTGGGACACTATGAAAAGATCAATCCTCAATATCATAGGTATAGAGGAAGGAGAAAAAAAACCCAAAAGAATGGTATTGTTCAGATCTTCAACAGAAAAGTAGAGGAAAATTTCCCCAAACTAAAATAAAAGACAAACTGATACAAATACAAGAAGCACATAGAACTCCAAACAGACAAGATCAGAAAAGAAACTCTCTACTCCATATCATAGCTAAAACGCTAGACGCCCAAAACAAGGACAAAATTCTGAAAGCCACAAGAGAAAAACTAGTTACATATAAGGGGAAACCCATCAGAATTACAACTGAGTTCTCAGTGCAAACTATGAAAGCAAGAAGAACATGGAGCAGAGCATTCCCAGTGTTAAAGGACTATAGATGCCAACCCAGTTTACTATATCCAGCAAAAATGTCAATTACAGTTGAAGGAGAGAGAAAAATCTTCCATGACATAAATAACTTGAAAGAATACATGTCTGGAAAACCAATCCTTCAGAGAATACTTGAAGCAATTCAAAGGACAGAAGAAAGGAGCAACTATCCCCAGGCATCAAGAAAGAGAAATCAATAAAAGCATAACTGCAGAAGTAGAAACCTAGACCAAAAATGCAAATAGATAATAAGTTGAAAGGAAGCAACACATATCATTCAGTTATAACCTTAAATATTAATGGACTAAACTCCCCAATCAAAAGACATAGACTGGGAGATTGGATTAGGAAACAGAACCCATCGATATGCTGTCTACAAGAAATGCATCTTACCTTCAAGGATAGTCACCACCTCAAAGTGAAACGATGGAAAAAAATATTCCAAGCAAATGGTACCAAAAAGAAAGCATATTATAATAATATCAGACAAAATAGACTTCAAAGTAAAAGAAATCAGAAGAGACAAAGAGGACCATTATATTTTTATCAAAGGAACAATTGATCATGAACATTTCACAATCATGAATATATATGCTCCACATTCTGGTGAACCAAACTTTATAAAGATAATTCTCCAAGACCTTAAGGCACAGATTAACCCCAGTACACTCATAGTAGAGGACTTCAATACCCCACTGAGCCCTTTGGACAGGTCAACCAGACAAAGAATAAATAGACAACTGAACTGAATGATATGATACACCAAGTGGAACTCGAACTCACAGACATTTACCGAATATTCCACCCTAATACCAGAGAATACACTTTCTACTCAGCACCCCATGGAACATTCTCCAAAATAGACCATATAATGGGACACAGGGAAAAACTCAACAAATACAAAAAGATTGAAATAATCTCAAGCATTCTATCAGACCACAGTGCAATAAAACTCAATATCAACACCAGGATAAACCCTACAACCTACAAGAACACATGGAGACTCAAGAACACACTCCTGAATAATGACTGGGTCAAGGAAGAGGTAAAAAAAAAAAAAAAAGAAATAAAAGCCTTCCTAGAACTGAATGACAATGATAATACAACACAACAAAACTTACGGGATACATTAAAAGCAGTCCTAAGGGGAAGTTTATAGCCCTGGGTGCCTACATCAGAAAAACAGAAAGAGCACAATTGAACGATCTAACTCTGCAGCTAAAAACACTTGAGTTACAGTAACAAATGAACCATAAACCCAACATACAGGAAGAAATAACAAAAATCAGAGCAGAAATCAATGAAATAGAAACAAAGAAAACAATACAAAAGATCAATGAATCCAAAAGTTGGTTCCTTGAGAGAATAAACAAGATAGACAGACCTCTAGCCCAATTAAGCAAAATAAAGAAGGAAGAACTCCAAATCTATAGAATCTGTGATGGAAGGGGAAATATCAAAATAGACAATGAAAAGATCCAGACAATCGTATGAGAATTCTTCAAAAACCTATACTCTACTAAGTTTGAAAACCTAGGAGAAATGGATGAATATCTGAAATCCTGGGAATCACTAAAGCTCAACCAAGAAGAGCTTGACACCTTAAACAGACCCATAATGTATGAAGAAATTGAAGATGTAATAAGAAACCTCCCAACTAAAAAAAGCCCAGGCCCAGATGGATTCATGGCAGAATTCTATAAAACATTTCAAAAAAACTTACAACTATTATTACTCAAATTGTTCAGAAGGATACAAACAGAAGTATTTCACCCAAATTCTTTCTATGAAGCCAGCATCACTCTAATATCAAAGCCAAGCAAAGATACAACCAAAATGGAGAACTATAGACCCATCTCATTAATAAACACAGATGCAAAAATTCTCAACGAAATACTTGCAAACCGCATACAGACCCACATCAAGAAGATCATCCATCATGACCAAATTGGATTCATACCAGAGATGCAGGGATGGTTCAACATATGAAAATCAATGAATATCATTAAACATATAAATGTACTGAAAGACAAAAACCACACCATCATCTCAATTGATGCTGAAAAAGCCTTTGACAAAATCCAGCATCCCTTCATGCTTAAAGTCCTAGAGGGAATTGGATTGGTGGGACCATTCCTCAATGTAATCAAAGCCATATACAGAAAACCCACAGCCAATATCATCCTAAATGGAGAAATGACACAAGCATTCCCTTTAAAAGTAGGAACTCAGCAAGGCTGTCCCCTGTCACCATTTCTCTTCAATATAGTGTTTGAAACACTTGCTAGGGCAATAAGGCAAGAAAAGGAAATTAAAGGAATTCTAATTAGAAATGAGGAAGTCAAGCTATCCCTTTTTGCTAATAATATGATTATTTACTTAAGGGATGCTAAAAACTCCACCAGAAACTCCCAGAAATTATTAAGAGATTCAGTAAGGTGGCAGGATACAAAATTAACCTAGAAAAATCAGTAGCCTTTCTTTACACAAACAACAAGCAACTGAAGAAGGAATACGAGGAGACCTTCCCTTTCACAATAGCCTCAAAAAACAATAAAACACCTAGGAACCAACCTAACCAAAGACACCAAAGATCTCTACAATAAAAAATTTTAAACTCCTGAAGAAGGAAATTGAAGAAGACATAAGAAGATGGAAAAACCTTCCATGCTCATGGATTGGGAAAATCAATATAGTAAAAATGTCCATTCTACACAAACTCTTGTATAGATCTAACGCAATCCCAATTAAAATCCCCAAGAGTTTCTTCACAGGCTTGGAAAAAAGTCATTAATTTCATTTGGAGAAACAAAAGACCCTGAATAGCCAAAGTAACCCTGAGTAAAAAGAGCAATACGGGGGGGGGGGAATCTCTATACCAGAATTCAAACTATACTACAAGGCTATAGTCATAAAACCAGCTTGGTACTGGCACAAAAACAGACCTGCTGACCAATGGAACAAAACTGAAGATCCAAACTTGAGCACATACAATTTCAGCCATCTCATATTTGTCAAGGGGGCCAAGAAGATACAATGGAGGAAAGATAGCAAGTGGTGTTGGCAAAACTGGATAACCACCTGTAGAAGAATGAAATTAAACCCCTTACCTCTCGCCTTGTAAAAAAGTCAACTCCAAATGGATCAAAAACCTCAACGTGAAACCCCAAACTCTGAAGGCGATAGAAGAAAAAGTTGCCAACAGTTTCCAAGACATAGGCATAGGAAAAGACTTCTTAAATCAGACAGCAGCTGCGCAAGAATTAAGGTCAACAATTGACAAATGGGACTTCATTAAACTCAAAAGCTTCTGTACATCAAAAGAAACAATCAAGGAAGTGAAGAGAAAACCCACAGAGTGGGAGGAAACCTTCACCGCAGATACATCTGACAAAGCATTGATTTCCACAGTATATAAACTACTCAAAAAATAAAGAAGAAAGAAAACAAATGACCCACTCAAAAGATGGAGTAAAGAGCTGAACAGAACTTCACAAGTGAGGAATTAGAGATGGCTGAGAAACATCTTAAAAAGTGTTCAACATCACTAATAATTAAGGAAATGCAAATTAAAACCACTTTAAGATATCATCACACTCTGATAAGACTGGCTAGGATCAAGAAAACAAATGATACCAAGTGCTGGAGAGGTTGTGGGGAAAGGGGAACACTCATCTACTGCTGGTGGGAATGTAAACTCATACAGCCACTATGGAAAGCAGTGTGGAGAACCCTTGGAAGACTCTGAATGAACTTGCCACCTGACCAAGCCATACCACTCCTGGGTATATACCCACAAGACTCATCACAGAGATACATGCACAACCATGTTTACTGCAGCTCTCTTCACAGTAGCAAAGTGCTGGAAACAACCCAAGTGCCCCTCAACTGACGAATGGATAGAGAAAATGTGGTACATCTACACAATGGAGTTCTATGCAGAGGTAAAGAAAGATGACATCATGAGCTTTGCAGGTAAATGCATGGAGCTAGAAGATATCATGCTAAGTGAAGTTACACAGTTCCAGAAAATCAAATGACAAATGGTATCCTTCATCTGTGGATGCTAGTGCTAATTACCTAATTGTATGGCAAACTGAGCAACATTAATGTGATCTGAAAAAAATTGTGTTCTTATATTGTGAATCCCTAAATAAATAAATAAATAAAAATTTTAAAAAAGCTAATAGCCAATTAGATTTGGGATATATATAGACACTTGGCTGCCACTGTTGCACAGTATCTCCAGGCTGTTGATGTGTAGCTGATATTGACGGAGGAGTCTTGCTTGTCTCAGGGAGACCAATATTTTGCTGTATTGCTGGCTATTAGCTCTCTCCTTGGAGGAATAACTCACAGCGGATGCCACAAGCTTATGTCCTCTAGTGGTTAGGAGATGTTATGGGCCACAATAAGAACTTGTCACCCTTTATAGAGAAACCACAGTTTGCGGATTAGCATACCATCCAAGCATCTGTGTCTATGCTCACAGCTTAGCTTGACATAATAATTGGTACTGCTTAAATGCCTGTACATCCAAGAGCTTGTGCTTTGTTAGTATGACTAAAAAGGGTATCACTGGGAAAGCTGTCAATCCATGAAGGGAAACAACCTGAACAGACTGGAGTCCAAAATGACAACTCCAAAGAAATTAGCCTGTTTTCTTCTCACCCACTTGTGCCCCTTTCCCAAAGCCCAGGGAACAAACTGCGGAAGAGGAGACGTGGTAGATTGTAAGGGCTGCGGAGAGATAGGGGTGAATCATGAGCCTACAGGAATATAGTCTGGACTCCTGATTGATCAACATGCCTGTGCATACAAGCTTCTCCAACTGGACTATGGGAACCTTGGGTTGTTCAAAATTTGGACATAGATACTTGCAAAATGTACCAATTACCTAATTGTATGACACACTGAGTAACATCAATGTTATCTGGAAACAACTGTGACATTATATTGTAGAATCCCTTAAAAATAAAACAAAATAATTAAAAAAAAAGAAAACAAGAAAAAAAATTTTTTTAAAGATTCCAAGCAAATGGTACCAAAAAAGTAAGCAGGAGTGGCTGTTCTAATATCAGACAAAATTATCTCAGAGTAAAATTAATCAGAAAAGACAAAGAGGGCCATTATATCCTTATCAATGGAACAATTAACCAGGAAGATTTCACAATCTTAAATGTTTATGCTGGGGCTGGAGAGATGGCCTAGCGGTCAAGAGCGCCGACTGCTCTTACAGAGGACCCAGGTTCGATCCCCAGCACCCACATGGCGGCTGAGAAACGTTTGAAACTCCAATTCCAGGAGAACTCCAGTTTCAGGGGAATCCGACACCATCTTCTGACCTCCGAGGCATCGCACAACAGGGGCGCACAGACCTGCATGCAGACAGTACATTCATACACATAGAGAAAAATAAATAAAAACAAAAAAATGTTTATGCACCAAACTCTGGTGCACCAAACTTTATAAACACAATCCTTCAGGACCTCAAGACACAGATTAATCCCAGCACGCTAATAGTGAGGGACTTCAATACCCCATTGAGTCCCTTGGATAGGTCAACTGGACAAAAAATAAACAGAGAGACATCAGAACTGAAAAATACAATACACCAAATGGACCTCACAGATATCTACAGAATATTCCACCCAAACACCAGAGAATATACTTTCTACTCAGCGCCCCACGGAACAGTCTCCAAAACTGACCACATACTGGGTCACAAAAGAAATCTCAACAAATACAAAAGTATTGAAATTATTCCATGCATTCTATCAGACTACAGTGCAATAAAACTCAATATTAAGACCAGGATAAGCCCTACTAACTATAAGAACACATGGAGACTAACCAACACAATCTGGAATAGTGACTGGGTCAGGGAAGTATTAAAAAATGAAATGAAAGCATTCCTGGAACTAAACAAAAATGACAATACAACACAACAAAACCTGTGTGATACATTAAAGTAAGTCCTAAAAGGGAAATTTATAGCCCTAAATGCCCACATTAAAAAAAAAAAAACAGAAAGAGAACAAGCAAATGATCTAACACTGCAGCTAAAAACCCTTGAGAGACAACAACAAATGAACCCTAAACCCAACATACAAGAAGAAATAACAAAAAATCAGAGCAGAAACCAATGAAATAGAAACAAAGAAAACAATAAAAAAAATCAATGAATCCAAAAGCTGGTCTTTGAAAAGATAAACAAAATAGAGAGACCTCTAGCCCCATTAACCAAAAGAAAGAAAGAGCAACTCCAAATCTATAGCATTCATGATGAAAGGGGAAACATCACAACAGATAAAGAAAAGATCCAGATAATCATACTTCAAAAACCTATACTCTACTAAGTATGAAATCCTAAGAAAAATGGATGAATATCTGAAATCCTGGGATTCACCAAAGCTTAACCAAGAAGAGATTGACAGCTTAAACAGACCCATAATACTTGAGGAAATTGAAGATGTAATAAAAAGCTTCCCAACTAAATAAAGCCCAGGCTGAGATAGTTTCACAGCAGAATTCTATAAAACATTTAAAGAGGTCTTACAACTATTACTACTCAAACTTTTCAGAAAGATACAAACAGAGGGAAATATCCCCCCAAAATGAAGCCAGCATAACTCTAATACCAAAACCAGGCATAGACACAAACAAGAAAGAAAACTAGAGACCTATATCATTAATGAACACAGATGTAAAAATTCTCAACAAAATACTTGCAAATCACATACAGACTCACATCAAAAAGATCATCCATCATGACCAAGTTGGGTTCATACCAGAGATGCAGGGATGGTTCAACATACTTAAATCAATAAATATCATAAAACACATAAATGGACTGAAAGACAAAAACCACACAATCATCTCAATCAATGCAGAAAAAGCTTTTGACAAAATCCAGCATCCCTTCATGCTTAATGTTCTAGAGATAATTGGACTGAAGGGATCATTCCTCAATGTAATCAAAGCCATATACAGAAACCCACAGGCAACATCATCCTAAATGGAGAAGAGTTGGAAACATTTCCCTTAAAGGCAGGAACATGGGAAGGCTGTCCACTATTGCCACTCCTCTTCAATATAGTGCTTGAAATGTTTGCTAGGGCAATAAGGCAAGAAAGCGAAATTATAGGAGTACTAATTGGAAAAGAGGAAGTAAAGCTATCCCTTTTCGGAGATGATATGATAGTTTACCTAAGGGATGCTAAAAACTCCACCAGAAAGTTCCTAGAAATGATTAAAAGTTTCAGTAAATTAGCAAGATACAAAAAAACCCTAGAAAAATAGGTAGCATTTCTTTACACCAACAATAAGCAACTGGAGAAGGAATCTAAGGAGACTTTCCCAATCACAATAACCTCAAAAAATACCTGGGAATAAACCTAACCAAAGACAAAAAAGACCTTTACAACAAAAAATTTTAAAACCCTGAAGAAGGAGATTGAAAATGACATCGAAAGATGGAAAGACCTCCCATGCTCACGGATTGGAAAAATTAATATAGTAAAAATGTCTATTCTACTCAAATTTATATACAGATTCAATGCAATCCCAGTCAAAATCCCCATGAACTTTTTCACAGACTTGAAAACAAAAATCATTAAATTCATATGGAAAAATAAAAGACACAGAATAGCTAAAGCAACCGTGTGTGAAGAGTGCAATATGGGGGGGGGGGTACTTTACCAGACTTCAAGCTATATTACAAGACCATAGTCATAAGGACAGCCTGGTACTGACAAAAAACCAGACCCATTTACCAATGGAACAAAACTGTTGATCCAAACTTGAGCTCATATAAATTCAGCTACCTCATATTTAACAAAGGGGCCAAAAAAAAGCTCAATGGAGGAAAGATAGCATCTTCAGCAAATGGTGCTGGCAAAACTGGATCACCATATGTAGAACAAAATTAAACCCCTACCTCTCACCCTGTACAAAAAATAAACTCCAAGTGGATCAAAGATGTCAACCTGAAACCCGAAACCCTGAAGGTGATAGAAGAAAAAGTCGGCAGCAACCTACAAGACATAGGCATAGGAAAAGACTTTCTAAATCAAACAGCAGCTGCACAGGAAATAAGGACAACAGCTGACAAGTGGGACCTCATCAAACTCAAAAGCTTTTGTACAGCTAAAGAAACAGTCAAGGAAATGAAGAGAAAACCCATGGAGTGGGAGGAAACCTTCACCACGGATACATCTGACAGAGCATTAACATCCAGAATATATAAACTACTTAAAAAAGAAAGAAGTAAGAAAACAAATGACCTACTCAAAAGATGGAGTAAAGAGCTGAACAGAGACTTCACCAGTAAGGAAGTAAAGATAGCTGAGAAACATCTTCAAAAGTGTTCAACATCATTAATAATTAAGGAAATGCAAATTAAAACCACACTAAGGTATCATCTCACTCCAATAAGACTGGCCAAGATCAAGAAAACAAAAGACAACAAACGCTGGAGAGGTTGTGGGGAAAGGGGAACACTCATCTACTGCTGATGGGAATGTAAACTCGTACAACCACTGTGGAAATCAGTGTGGAGAACCCTTAAAAGACTCAAAATGAGCCTGCCCCCCTGACCCAGCCATACCATGCCTGGGTATATACCCACAAGATGCATCCTATCGCAAAGATACATACACAGCTATGTTTATTGCAGCTCTCTTCACAATAGCAAAGAGCTGGAAACCACCCAAATGCCCCTCCAACTGATGACTGTATAACAAAAATGTGGTACTCTATACAATGGAATTCTATGCGGTGGTAAAGAAATATGACATCATGAACTTTGCAGGTAAATGGATGGAACTCAAAGCCATTATGCTAAGTGACGTAACACAGTCCCAGAAAAAAAAAAAAAAGGTGAATGGTTCCCCTCATTTGTGGATGCTAACACCAAATCCCCAGTTGGCAGACAAACTGAGCAACTATATTATTATATTTCTTCGTATTTGAAAGCAACTGTGCTATTATAATGTGAATCTCTTAACAGGCTCTACCATTGACCTACCATTTATATTCACACATTGTAATTACCATATATGGGTGGAAGGTATGCAGTCATATTCTAGAGTAATATAAAATTAAAGGGAAAAAATGTGAATCCCAAAACATATTTAGGAATTAACATACACTTCATCCCCAGAGGTCATAATTTTGATACATATGTGTTGTTTATATGGGCATAATTTGGAGTAATACAAAGGGGAGGGAACAAAAAAAAAGTATTGATAGCTTTATAGAATAATTTCAGTATAATCCAGTATAATTGAAATATTATAGTAATGTATAGTTTACATTGTAAACTTATTGTAAAATTTATATTAAATTCTTGTAGAACCTTTAAAAATAGTACATCAAAATATACATGTAATTTAGAATGTAAAATTATAATTCTTTTGACCTGCATGCAACTTTACTGTTAAAATATGAATCCCTAAAAGTGTTTTGGAATTACCCTATAGTTTATTTTCAGACTTTGTAATTTTGATTTATGTGTGGAGTGTATATATGCATATTTTGGAGTAATATAAAATAAAAGGGGACAAAAAAGAGAGAAAAAAACCTGTTCAAAGAACTGACCCAAGCAGTAAACTTTCTGCCTTGAAAGAATGTAAGACGAGAGAAAGATGCCAAGACAGGACGGAATGGGTGTGAGGGTTAATCCTGGGAGTCAACTTGACTGGACTAAGGAACAAAATAAGAGAAAAAGGGATCTTCGGATTGGACCACCTAACCCGGATGGCCGACACCCCAAAGGGGGGCATTACCTTCGGTGCGTCGGCTCAGGCAGTATAAAAGGCAATGGCAAGAGGGAGCTGGTCCTTTTTCTCCTGAGGCTTGAATCGCTCTCTCTGGTGAGTTTGTCTTGCTGCTGTGAGCACCCTTTTGGATACCAGCGTGACGAACAAGCAGACCTGCAGGAATCCTCAGGCCTTCAGCACCAGATTTGGGACTACTGAGACATCCAACCCTGCAACTGAGCAGTTCCCTGGGATTCTCAGCCTCTCCAGTGCGGCACAGCTACTGTTGGACTACTTGAGCTCTGTCACAGAGCGAATCAATAAATTGTATATAATATATTCGTTTTGTTGCTTCTGTTTCTTTAGAGAACCCTGACTAATACAGAGTTTGGTACCAGTCCAGTCCAGTTAACCAGTTTCTGGACTTGAGACAGTTCACAGACCCAGAAAACCCCCTTGAGTAAAGGGGTAGGCCGGGTCCCAATGACGGAGGAACCTTGTCACTACCAAAGAGTTACGCATGTTTGCCTTCCCCTGTCCTGCCCCAGAGAGGACTGAGTCGCTTTTACTAGGGTAATTTTACTGGGAAAAGGAATAATCAGAATTTTCAAGCCTATTGATACTGTTCTGAAGTTTACACTATCCAGAGACCTAAAAGCATTGTGGGGCCCTGGCCCGGTGCGCATTGACTCTGGGCTGCGGCCAGCTTGGCAACGCTCCACTCTGGCAGCTCACCGCATGGTCGTCTGGTGCCCCCACCACCTGTATCGCCACCTCAGCCCCGCGACGCCCTCCGCCGCCTGCCCTGCCGCCACCTGCGCCATCTCGGGACCGGCTGTATGATTAGGCCACAATCTTCAATGAGTAGACATATTCCTCAGGTCTGTGGTGTTCTTGGTCACACATTTATGGAATTTCTGAAGGGCAGTGGAGATTACTGCCAGGCACAGCACAACCTCTATGCAGACAAGTGAACTGTAGAAATTCATTACTACTCCACCAAGAAGCCCCCATAAGAGTAGATAACCTGGACACAGACGTGTTGAATTGAAAGCTGCAGAGCATTTTACAAGAGCTCAGACCTGGGTGGGGTAAACCTCAGTGCGCTTCCTTTGTCTTGCCTCAGTATTCTTGGATTGAAGAATCGCTGCTTCTTGTCAGGGGGTTCATTTCGTTTCCCATTTCGCCCAACTTCATACTCAGACACTGAGAATTTTAAGTGGAGTATACTGAATGTTGACGTAGACTTCAATCTTTTTTTCTCCATCATTTCTGTATCATTTTTTTTTATTCTTTCATAACCCTATTGGTTTTTTTTGTTTGTTGTTGTTTTAACTGAANAAAAAAAAAAAAAAAAAAAAAAAAAGAAAGAAATGCATGAAATGCTCTCAATAAAAATCAACTTAAAAAAAGAAAAAATGTGAATAAAGCCTATTAAGAATAACTAAAATTTTATCTATTTATTTATTTATTTATTTATTTATTTATTTATTTATTGCATATGAGTATATTGCTTGCATGTATGTAAATGCCCCAGTGTTGTGCAAAGCCCTCAGAGACCAGAAGAAGCCATTGAGTCCCCTGAAACTGCAGTTACAGATGGTTGTTAACTGCCATATGGGTGCTGGAAATCAAACTAAGGTCCTCTGGAACAGCAGCCAGTGCTCTTAAGCATTGAACCACCTCTCCAGTGGGGGGCCCCTCTGTATTTTATTCTTAATATGATGGAAAATAGATGAAGAATTTTAGATGACAGGCTGACATGATCATATCTGTGTATTATGAAAGCATACCATGTGCAAGGAACTTCAGCTTGGAGCAAACAGAAATGAGAGAGTTTGTTTCTGATAGAGGCTGCTATGCATTCATTCTCAGCTGCTCTTTGCCCTTTTTGACTGTGGATTTCAGTCTTTTCTCCCTCATGATAGTAAATGCTGATAGGTCTTTGATAACGTTTCATAACATAGACAATGGAGATAATTCAGTATGAACTAATTTATGTGCATTTATATATTTCACATATGTATATTGTGTGTATACTGTGTATCCTATATTATGAATTATATAATTTACATATTTTTATTATAAGCCAATTTATATACGTATCTGAAAATTTATTACTATTGGGGGTAAAGAGATGGCTCAGTGATTACAGGCACTGGCTGCTTTTTCAGAAGATCCAGGTTTGGTTCCCAGCATCTACACGGTGACTAATAACTGTCTGTAATTTCAGTTGCAGGGGATCTGATGACCTCTTCTGGTTTTCACGGGTATTATATACATGTGGTGCACTTATATATATGCAGGCACAACACTCATATATGCAAAATAAAAATAAATTAAAAAATTTACTACTAAAACATAGTTATATTGGTTAATTCTAACAATTATACAAAAGAAAATAATAAAGACTCCATTGGCCTTTGAGCAAATTTTTACATTAAAACTTCCTGGTATTTTGTCTTTCTTTCTTTCTTTCTTTCTTTCTTTCTTTCTTTCTTTCTTTCTTTCTTTCTATAAATCAAATTTTAGTAATTTTCAGGCTTGGATATAGCTCAGTTGGTAGACTGTTTACCTAACATGCATGAGGCCCTAGTTGGATCTCCAGCACTACATACATTGGGCATGGTGGCACATTCTTGTAATCCCAGCACCCAGGAGGTGGAAGAAGGAGGATCAAAGGTTCAAGGTCATCCTCAACATAGGGAGTTAAAGGCCAGCCTGGGCTACTCAAGACCTTGTCTCAAATAAAAAGAGCTATTTTCCACGTTGGTATGTAGTGGTAGAGAATGTGGGAATCAGACAGTGGGCCAGTGCCTTAGTAGTACTCTGGGGAGCAGGATCTCAGCCTTCGGAAGGGTATTCTGCAAATTTCCATTTTTAGGAAGGAGACCTGATAGGGCTCAGTAAAGTATCTGACTGTAGATGGGTTCAGCGTAGCAATTTGGGCCCTCAAAGGGAGATGGTGGTATTGAACTGAATGCTAGCCAAGCTAAGCTTTATCAAGACCTATGAGCTGTGTCTGATTGGATCCCAAAGTTGGATGACTGGGCCTTGAACTGCAATATAAACCAAGACTAACTTCAGTTGCCCTGTACCTGAAAGCATTAACAAATGCAATAAACTAAGTGTATAAATACATGCACAGTGAAATGAAATGATCATGTTAAATGTCTAGCATCATAAACTGGTCTCCTTGAAATTCCTAAGCCTGGATTATTTTCTCCCTTTTATAGATTCCTATATAACTTTGATTATATGCCCAGCATAGCTTTTCTTACATGTCCCTTTTGTCTGTTGTTAATTGCTAGAGGGCAGGGCTATTTTATTTACTTATGAATTCCTTGTAGGTAGGTTCACAATTACATGAGTCACAAGATAATTTCTTGAGATATCAGTTAATACATTTTTTTTCCTTTTCCTTCTCCTATTTGGAGGACAAGTTCCAGACTTCATTGGTAGAGGCCTTCAGGACTTTTGTCAAAACTTAAAATGAGATGAAGGTTTGAGATGACTAAAAGGATCCTACCAGAATCTGGAAGAGCTTCATTTTAAAGGAAGAAGTGAATTGGGAATGAGCATATAGGGTAGGGAGTGACTGGCATTTCAGGCAGAAGGAATTGTATACGCCAAGGAGGCCCAGTGGAGTGACCTGGATAATATGATTTTCTCCTGGGATGGGGAGTTTAGAAGTCTAGGGAGAGCTTTTCTTCCTGTGGGTCTATAGAATTGGCTCAGCATTTATGAGTACTGGCTGCTCTTGCAGAGGACCTGGATTCGATTCCCAGCACCCACATGCAGCGAACAATTGCCCATAATACCAGTTCCAGGGCATCAAACACCCTCTTCTGACTTCTGCATGCATTGTATGACATAGGCACACTTATATACATGCAGGCAATATACTCATACACATAAAATAAAAATAATAAGTAAAATCATTTTTAAAAACTAGTCAGCTTATCTAGAGTCTATCTTCTTAAAGGAGGGATTCTAGACAGGCTGACTAGACCTCAGTGGATGAACTTGCACGTCTAGGGACACTAACTTGACTAGATAGGCCTGAACACAAATGACAGAATGCATGGTATCCAGTGGGGAGGGGTATAAGAGGACGCCAGTGAGGAAGAGGGTATAAAGATGGTTAGGATGTTCTTAATACACAAAAATTCAATAAAAAATTACAACAAAACCCTTAGCTTCATGTGAGCTGCAGAGGATTCTGGAAAGGATCCTGGAGTTTATCCTTATGATGAGAAAGCATAGGGTTTATTAATTTGCATCTCATTATCTTTCATAATAAGTATGCACCACTTCTGTGCCTTTGACTTCAGGCACTCAGCCATGAGATAGCGGAGTCAATTGAAAAGTTTTCTTCCTATTTATTAACAATCTCACCTCCCCTCAATCCAATTTAAAACAACAGAATTCTCTTGCTATTTGCTTGGTGCTGCCTTGACTCAGTTGCTCATTAACTTTTACCTAGATTATTTCATAAGTGTTCTTACTTTCATATTTCCTCTTCAGTCTACCCTGTGTACTTAACATGCATTTTCCCTAAATAGTCCAGGCACTACTGTCTCCTAAACCTACACATGATGTACATGATACTTCTTGAATACAGGATAAATCCCACCTGGTTAATTTGGCATATTAGACCCTCCACAAGGTGATATCAATTAAACATTTCAACGTTTTCTCTCATTCACTGCCTTCCCCGAACCTCTGTCAACGCCAGGTTTGGTCATCTTCAATCTGCTATGTAGATTCTTATTTCTGTTTTCTCCTACTATTTTTCCTAAATCTCCTACCTTCCATCTGTATTTTTTTTTAAGTTTGACCAAAACTAATTAGTTGCATAACAAAACATCCCAAATTTTAGTGACTGAACACAGTAAAATTTGTCATTCTGAGATTGGCCAATTTGAATTATTGAGTTTGACTTAGAGACATGGCCTCAATTTAGAGATCAGGGGTTTATAGACACAATATTCTGCATTAATTTAAAATTTATGCTTCCAAAGAAATAGAACCTGGAGTCTACTTCTCAACTTGAGTTCAGTAGTATAAGTGTATCTGATTTACTTTGAGTCTCTCAAGCACAGTTTCATTTGGGTCTTACACTTCATCCTCTAGTGCAGTAACTCCTTCCTTCATCCTTTTTGTTTATAGGAGGAAGGACCACAATTCCTCTGCTGTGTGGTGATCCTTCTTGCAGCAAATTAGTAAAGGTAACTTTGCAGAGTTACAGGGTTGGTCTCTCTGGTCTTTTCAGATGGAAATATCAACTTAAAAACCATTGCAATTTTTCTAATGAACTTCCTCCTTTCCTTCTTTTTTGATTTATTTATTTTTAATTTATGTGTATGAATGCTTTCTCCCATGTAAGTATACCACATGTGTGTAATGCCCATGGAAGCCAGAAGAGGGTATTGTTTACACCAGAACTAGAGTTACTGACTGTTGTTAGCTGCCCTGTGTGTGCTGGAAATGGAACCTGGATCCTCTGCAAGGGCAGCCAGTACTCTTAACCAATGTGCCATCGCTCTACCCCTCTTACTGTCTTTCCTTTTCCTTCCTTCTTCCAAGAATCTTTTATGCTTCTTGAGCAAGGGCATTTTACAGAATATCTTTTTTTTTTTTTTAATTAGTTTTTATTGATGCTTTGTGCATTTCATACATTTTTTCCAATTCAGTTCAGGCTTATTTCCCTTTCCCTCCCCCCCCCCATCTTATCAGTGGGTTATTCTTATCTTCCGAATGTTTTGAAATCTATTTCCTTAAGAGGTGTTGGGAAGTTTCAGACGCACACACTTTCTTCGAATGGTGGCACATGCCTTTAATCCTAGCACTTGGGAGGCAGCGGCAGGTGGGTCTCTGTGAGTTCAAGGCCAGCCTGGTCTACATAGAGAGTTCTAGGACAGCTGGGGCTGCAGGGAGACCCTGTCTCAAAAAGAGAAAAAATAAATAAAAGACCAACAAACTCACTTTTTGCCCTGTGTTTCCAACACTTTTACACCATTCTGTAATTAATTAGTGAGTTAATATCTTCCCCTCTGTCTGCTCTCCCCTGTCCTTGAGGGAGGGCATAGTTGAAACAATCGTTCCTCAAGCCTTAACTGAAAGTTCTGGAACACTTAAGCATTTTGCTATTGATATTCTCATAGCAGCTAGTTAATTTCTTTGACACTTAACTCATCCATATTTTTTTCTTCGTATTTTTCTTCTCTACCAGCCTCTGGAGGATGAAAGATTGATTGTTCAGACTCTTTTTTTTTGATTGTTCAGATTCTTATTCTCTAGGCCAGGCACACTTAATTACCTAAATGATTCCCATTGGTAAAAGCATCATTTTTTGCATAATTTAGGATTATGATCAACTGTTAAACTTCTGTACACAACACACATTATTGTATCTGGTCTTTGCCATTCACCTAACCTGTATTAGACAATCACCAATTTACACTAGGACAACACCTAAGGCACTATTCTTTCTCAGGCCACCTTGTATAGTCAACTTTAAAACTTGTTTATATAGTGTGAGGTTTTATGACCTTACTTTCTGCCAAAGGCTTTTCTACAGTTTCCTCAACTGAAAACAACCATTCATTAAATAATTGTGTATATGCTAGGCTAAATGTGCTAGGGATAACAATTTCTGCATGATAGGGGTGGGACCAGAGAAGAATGCTAATCTGTAAAGCCTTTTACTCCTGGGAGTAGGGCCAGCATTAGTACAACGCACGATTGTTATTTGTGAATGTCCCTTTGCAAAGAAGAGGTTCTCAAACTTTCTTTGACCAGCCCTAACCACATAAAGAAATACATTTCTTATCGCCATTTTCGATACACATCTACCAAGAAAAAGGGAATAAAAAAATCTCAAAACTCCTTTTTGTCACACTGAGGTTTTTCCTCGTGCTTTATTCTTATTAAAAAAAAAAAAATCTATGAAGAAGTGGTCCCATTTTCCCAAACCGGTTTCACAGTCCTCTAGAGATTCTAATGCATGGTTTGGAAAACTCTGGCTTCGAATAAGAGAGCTAGCTGATGCCTCTGTAGGTTCTCTGTGAAGGATGGGGCGTTCCCGTTTCCCCGGCTCCTTTAAGAGGGTGGCGATGGTCCATCCAGGGATGGCGGAGCGACAGCGCCCGCAGAGTCGTCCGCGCAGGGCAAGCCCGCTCTTCCAGTTCTTGTGAAAGCCGGGTGTTGGTGCACCATCTCGGTAAGAATGGAACCCACGCTCGGCTGCAACAGCGCGGACAACACTCAGACCTAGGACCAGCCGAGTACGCCCGCCGCGTTTCCGGCGACTCAGCAGGATCTGCGCGTGTGCAGAACGCGTCCCGGGGTCCTCTTGGCCTCCGAGAGCCCGCGCGCGCTCCCGCGGAGCAGCCGAAGTCCGCGGTGGGCTCGGCGCGGCGGCGCGCGCCAGGGGGCGTTCCCGCGCGGCCGGCCCCGCCCTCTCTCGGAGGCGAGCTCTCCTCCCAGTCTCCCCCGCGCTTCCTGCACTGAGGTAGTAGCCGCCGCGTCCGGTTCCCTGCGGCTCGCTTGTCCAGCCGGTGCCATGGCGGCCTTCAGCAAGTACTTGACGGCGCGGAACTCCTCGCTGGCGGGGGCCGCGTTCCTGCTGCTCTGCTTGCTCCACAAGCGGCGCCGCGCACTCGGCCTGAATGGGTAAGGCTCGTGGCCGCGCCGCCTTCCCGGGCCCACTCTCCCGGCTCCGCACTGCCGGGTCCCGGAGCCCCGCGGGGTCCGACTGAGCGACGGCGGCCGCGGTGTGGCCCGGGCGGGAGTCCCGGAGCCCGCGGGCCCGCTGCCCCGCTCCAGGTCGCCCTCGCCCCGCCGCCTTGGCGTCCCTCGGGCTGCGGTGACCCTGTGCCCAGCCTCTGGGAGGAGGGCAAACCACCGTGAGCATGCTCCCCAGACCGGCTCCCTCCCGGGTGCCAACTTTCTGGGCAGTTCTCGTTCTGCCATCTCATGGGCGGACCGTGCGAGGAGGATGTGTTCTGCGGACCTTGATGCGGGAGTTAAGGATAGGGTCGCCTTTTCGGAGTCACTTGGACGCGGTTTGGCTGTACTCCTGAGTAGCTGCGGTGCAAAGTCGCCAGGGGGGTTCGGGTGAAGGATTCAGGGTCCACTTGGCATTACTTCTCTACTCCCGGATTGCACAGCTAACGCCCTGACGTTTCATCTGGAAAAGTTGAATTGGCTTGGTGGTGTTTGGAGGACCAGGTTTCCTCCCTTGGCTTGTAGGTGAAAGGTGAAAGTGAGTTTTAGGTGAGGGTCAAAGATCCTGGTTAATGACACTCCGCTTCCTGTCTGGAAACAAGGGTCAAGTTTACCTGCAACTTCTGGAGGCTGTATGATTACCGGAAAGAGAATCGAGTTCTGGTTGTGGGATTATGGACACAATTTTTATTTCCTGTGCCACACTTGAGTTCAACGAGTGAATAAGAAAAGGTTACCTTCCAAGTATTCGTGCTAGCCATTGGATATTTACTATTAAGTCTTAGCATACTGTTTTCACCACTCCACTGGTCAGGTACTAGTTTAACCTGCTGCTTTTGATGTTCCTGAAATTCTGATGGGGAGTTCCAAGTACCTTCGGTCTTGCTTTCCTGCAGTCTGCGGTGACCGTTCTTCTTTTTCCTCCTATATCTGCCTAACAAAACAAAGATCTGCGTCGTAGCGTAACTTACAGAACCTGTTCACTTTTTAAAAATTCATTTTTAAAGGATTAACTCTGAATGTATTTCAATTGGATTGTATCCTTTCTGAACTCCCATTTACAAATAGATGTTATCAGTTATTTGGGAATATGCCGATAGGAAATATTAAATGCTTTATCTTCGACAACATTGTTGCAGAGAAACTTTTCAGTGCATAGAACAGACATTTTAATACAGGCGAGGGAACTTGGGGACCACTAACAGCTCTGGCTTTGACACGATTTAAAAGAAACGCTTTTCTTATTGGGGCATCATATACATAGAGAAAAGTGCACGTAGCACAACTGTAAAGCAAGTAGAACACACCTATGTAATCAGCACCTCTGACCCCCTCTTCATGCCCCTTTCTAGTCACAGCCCATGGTAACAACTCCACTGACTCATACCATAGATTATGGAGTAAGGGGAATTTTAAACGTAATCTAATGGGAGATAATAGCAACAGCAGAGTAGTGTGATACAGTTTATCGTACTAAATAATTAAAGCGGTTCATTTACTAGTGTAAAGTTCTTCAGAAAATCTTTTTGAAGAAACTTTGTGAACTTTCTGGAGCTAGAATTTGCAACAGGTAATTCCCTGAACAAATACAGTTGCAATCTTTCCTCCTGGGATGAATAGCAAAATCTTTGTCTTAGGCATTAAATATTTTGAAGGGAGAGAATGTAGATATGGGCAGGTAAATACAGATTACTGAGAAAATGATTGAACACATTAAAATCACTAAGAATAGTAATTTTTTGGTAGTTGCTGTATACTTCCAGGATCTTATGTTTATCTTTCAGTCACTACCTTTGGTTTCATAGTTTCAAGAGTAGAGAATTCTAACCTATTTTACTGGCCTTTAGGTATGTTTGGTAACAGGGTTAATTTTAATGTCAGGTGCTTAATTCTGGAACAGGTGGTTGCTGGGCCTTATTTTGTCCATCTTGTGAGGAGTAGGTTTGTCTTAGAGTATATATTCTCTTGGAATTTTTAATTAACATATATATTTTTTTTTATTGTTTTTTTTTTTTTTTTGAGACAGTGTCTCCCTGTAGCCCCAGCTGACCTGGTACTTGCTATGTAGACCAAGCTGGCCTTGAACTCGCAGAGATCCTACTGCTTCTGCCTCCCAACTGCTAGGATTAAAGTCTTGTACCACCATGCCCAGATAAATTAATTTTTAAATTAAAAGATTAACTCTAAATGTTGGATTGTATAATTTCTCAATTCCCATTTACAAATTGAAGTAATCCGTTAGGTAATAGAAGTAGTAAGACCACTTCAAGTCAAGTTACAGTGCAGAGCAGTACTTCATTATTTTAAATTTTTATTAATGTACTTTTTATCATCCCGTAAAATCACACACACATACTTTCTTATTATGAAAAACATCACATATATACAAAGTAAATAGAATAATATAATCCCTCATTCATGCTACCCAAAAGAACATTCTGGTATTGTTTCATCCGTATCTGTGTACGCCCTACTCTTAAGATGGATTTTTAGATAAAACTTGTGTTTGTTAAAATATATAATCTTTAGTTACACTTAAAAATTTTTTAATTATTTTATGTAGATGACTATCTTCCCTGCATGTGTTTATGTGTACTCATGTGTGCAATTCCCACAGAGGCCAGAACAGGGTGTTCGATCCCCTGGAACTGGAGTTATGGATGGTGGTTAGCTGCCATATGAGTGGTGGGAACTGAACCTGGGTCCTCTGCAAGAGCAGCCGGTGCTTTTAACTGTTGAACCATCTCTTCAGTCCATTTACATGTTTTTTAAGCAAATGCATACAGTTGTATAATATACTTGTCTTAAAATTAGAATATTTTTATCTCCCCAGAAAGTTCCCATGTATTCATTTCTAATCATTTCCCAGTACTATTGTGCTATTTTTTTTCTACTTTAGTTTTCTTTGAGCATGCATTTTATTTTGTTTATTATTTATGGGGAAAAGTGAAATCTTTCTTTCTCATAGAAAAAATCCATTTAGCCACTAAAAAGAAATAGTCTGTTTCAGAATGTTGTATTACTATGCTGTATGCTGTAAGGGACACACACACACACACACACACACACACACCACACATGCAAAGGCATATAACGTTTTAAAAGTATTAGACTCTTGGGCTGCCTGGGTTTGGTTCCCAGGACCTACCTGAAGCTGACAGTTGTCACATAATAAATAAAAACAAATAGATAAAAAGTATAAAACATCTTAAGGAGCTTATATTCTTATCAGGAGAAGAGACTTAAGCACAGAATGCTAAAAAAATGTAAGATGATAGCAAAATTAAATGTCCAGTCATGCTGGTGTTCTGGTCCTTGCTTGCTTTTTTGTGTTTCAGCCATGTGGAAATAACTTGCAGTTTGTAAGTCTTCTTTGCTGTCTGATTGTGACCTCTGTCATCCCTACCACTTCTCCCCACTCCTCTGATAGTTATTTTTCTTTGAGACCTAACTCAGTAAACAACTTTATGTTAGGTATTTTCTGTTTTCCTTAACTCCAAATTGATGTATCTGTCCTTTGCTTTTCTGACTAAGCATTTTTTTTTTTTTTTTTTTTTTTTTTTTTTTTTTTTTTTTTTTTTTTTTTTTAAATGCCCACATTAAAAAAAAAAAACAGAAGAGAACAAACAAATTTGGATCTACACACTAGGCTGCAGCTAAAAAACCCGTTGAGAGACAACAACAAGGAACCCTAACCCAACATACAAGGAGAAATAACAAAAAATCAGAGCAGAAACCAATGAAATAGAAACAAAGAAAACAATAAAAAAATCAAGAGATCCAAAGCTGGCTTTGAAAAAAGTAAAAAAATAAGAATACCGGTCTAGGCGAGCCCAATTAACCAAAGAAAGAAGAGCAAATCCCACTCCAAATCTATATCAGGCATGATGAAGGAAACAACACACAGATAAAGAAAAGAATCCAGATAATCATACTTCAAAAACCTACACTTCTAGTAATGATGTACTAAAAAAATGGATAATATCTGAAATCCTGGGATTCACTAAATCTTAACCAAGAAGAAGAAATTGACAGCTTAAACCTACCCATAATACTTTAGGAAATTGAAGATGTAATCAAAAGACTTCCCACTAAATAAAAGCCCAGGCCTGGATAGTTTGGGTTTCATGCAAGAATTCTATAAAACATTTAAAGAGGTACCTTTACAACTATTACTACTCAAACCTTGTCAGAAAGATACAAAACAGAGGGAAAGATCCCCCCAAATGAAGCCCACATAACTCTAATACAAACCACAGGCTAACACAAACAATAAAGAAAACTAGAGACCTATATCATTAAAATGAACACAATGTAAAAATCCTCAACAAATACTTGCAAATCACATACAGACTCACATCAAAAAGATCCATCCGAGTCATTACCCAAGTTGGGGATTCATACTGGAGATGCAAGGGATGGTTCAACATACTTAAATCATAAATACAAAAACACATAAATGGACTGGAAAGACAAAAAAAAAAAGAACACACAATCATCTCAACAATTGCAGAAAAGCTTTTGACAAAATTCCAGCAAAATCCCTTCATGCTTAATGTTCTAGAATAATGGACTGAAGGGATCATTCCTCAAGTTAATCAACGAGCCATATCAGAAACCCACAGGGCAACTCAATCGCTAAATGGAAAAATTGAAAACATTTCCCTTAAAGGGCATGAACATGGGAAGGCTGTCCACGAGTGCCAACTGCCACTCCTCTTCAATAGAGAGTGCTTGAAATGTTTGCTTAGGGCAATAAGGCAAGAAAAGCGAATTAGAGGAGTAACTAATTGGAAAAGAGGAAGTAAGCTATCCCTTTTTCTGATGATATGATAGTTTGTTTTACCTGAGGGTTGCAAAAAACTCCACCAGAAAAGTTCCTAGAAATGATTTAAAAGTTTAGTAAATTAGCAAAAACAAAAAAACCCTGAAAAAACGTAAGCATTTCTTTACACCAACATCAAACAACTGAAGATGATCTAGGAGACTTTTCCATTTACAATAGCCTCCAAAAAATACCTGGGAATAAACCTAACCGAAGACACGGAAAAAAAGACCCTTTACAAAAAAAAAGATTTTAAAACGCTGAGAAGGAAGATTGAAAATGACATCGAAAAGATGGAAAGATCTCCCACGGCGCCACGGATTGGATTGGAAAAATTAATAAGGTAAAATGTCCATTCTACCCAAATTTAATACAAGATTCAATGAAATGCCAGTCAAAATCCCCATGACTTTTTCACAAAGACTTGAAAAAACAAAAATCCCATAAATTCATATGGAAAAAATAAAAAGACACATGAAGAGTTAAAGCAACCCGTGTGTGAAGAGTGCAATCAATGGTGGGGGGGGTAAACTTTTAACCCAGCTTCAAGCATATTACAGAACCAGAGTCCATAAGGACACCTGGTCAAACTGAACAAACCAAGACCCATTTAAACAATGGAACAAAACTGTTGATCCAAACTTGAAGCTCATACAATTTCAGCGACCTACCCCTTCATAATTTAACAAGGTGCCCAAAAAAAAAGTCAATGGATGAAAGATAGCATCTTCAAGCAAATTGTGTTGGCAAAAAACTGGAAATCAACCATATGTAGAACCAAAGAATTAAGTTAAACCCTTACCTCTCGCCCTTACAAAAAATAAACTCCAAGTGATCAAAGAGGTCAACCTGAAACCCGACACCCTAAGGTGATAGAAGAAAAAGTTCGGCAGCAACCTACACAGACATAGGCATAGGAAAAGACTATTTCTAAATCAAAACAGCAGCTGCACAGGAATAAGGACAACAGCTGGACAAGTGGACCTCATCAAACTAAAAAAAAAAAAAGCTTTTGTACAGCTAAAAGAAACAGTCAGGAAAATGAAAAGAAAACACATGGAGTGGAGGAAACCTTCACCAACGGAATTACACTGAACAGAGCCAATTAATTCATCAAGAATATATTAAAACTACTTAAAAAGAAAGAAGTAAGAAAAAAAATAATAAAAAAAAAAAAAAAAAAAAAAAAAAAAAAAAAAAAAAAAAAAAAAAAGTAAAGGAAGTAAAGAGAAATAGCTGAGAAACATCTTCCAAAAGTGTTCAACTCATTAATAATTAAGGAATGCAAATTAAAACCACACTAAGGTAATATCTCCCTCCAATAAGACTAACCAAGAAAACAAAAGAAAACAAAAAAAAAAAACAAAAGACCAAAAACAACAAACGCTGGGAAGAGGTTGTGGGGAAATGGAACACTCATCTACTGCTTGAAATGGGAATGTAAACTCGGACAACCACTGTGGAAATCGAGTGTGGAGAACCCCTTAAAAAAAGACTCACAAGACGCCCTGCCACCTGACCCCGCCATAGCACTCCTGGGGTATATACCCACAAGATGGATCCCGAATCGGGCAAAGATACTACAACAGCTAATGGTTATTGCAGCTCTCCTCTCTTCACATCCAAAGAGCTGGAAACCCACCCAAATGTGATGCCCCCCCTCCAACTGAATGACTGATATAAAAACAAAAAATGTGGTCCTCTCATACAATGGAATTTCGATACTGCGGTGGGTAAAGAAATATGACAATCAATGATCTTTGCCAATGTAAATGAGGGAACTCAAGCCATTTATGCCTAAGAAGTTGACGTAAACACAGTCCCAGAAAAAAAAAAAAAAAGGTGAAATGGTTTCCCTCATTTGGGGATGTTAACAACACCAAATCACCAGTTTTGGGCACCAACTAGCATTTAAAGATTTTATTTATTATTTTTTTTTTTTTTTTTTTTTTTTTTTTAATTCTTTTTAATGTGAATCTCTTAATGGGGCTCTAGAATTGACCTACCACTTGGATTCACACACTGTAATTACCATAAATGGGTGGAAGATTGTATTCCAATTCGAAAAAAAAGAAATGTAAAGTAATACGTCTTTACCACCCCACACCTGCAATTGCAATTTTTTAATGTTAAATGTGAATCCCAAAATGTGTTTTTGAATTAACCTATAGTTTTATTTTTCAGATTTTTGTTTATAGAGTTTTTTGAGTTAGGGTGGAGTGGATAGATTGCAATAGTTTGGATAATCTAAACTTAAAGGGAACAACAGAAGAAGAGAAAAACCTATCAAAGAACTGCCAAAACAGTAAACTAGGCATTGAAAAAAGGTATATAAAGACAGAAAAAGTGCAAGACCAGGAACGTACAATGTAGGACCAGAATCCAGGAGCTCTGGTGGGGGACGGAGGGTTTGGTTGTTTTTGCCTGAGGTGTGGGCATGGATGGGGGAAATGAGTCTAAATTTTGAATTAAGAAATGTTGGAAATGGCCCGAGCGTTGGTAGCACACGCCTTGGAACTAGCCTTGGGAGGCGAGGCCAGCGGTCCCTTTGTGAGTTCAAAGAAGCCAGCCTGGTCTACAGAGGAGTTCCACCAGGCATCTGGGACTACAGGAGACCCTGTTCCCCTGTCTCCCTTCCTCAAAAAGACCAAAAAAAAAAAAAAAAAAAGGAAGAAGAAATGCATGAACAGATTCCGCTCAATATAAAAAATCAACTTAAAAAAATAAAAAAAAATGTGAAATAAAGAAATATATTTCTTTAAAAAAAAAAAAAAAAAAAAATAATTTTAAAATTTATTTATTTTTGATTTTTTATTTATGTTTATTTATTTTATTTTATGCATATGAAAGGATAGTATTGCTTGCGTAAGTAAATGCCCCAGTTGGTGTGCAAAGCCCCTCAAGGCCCAGAAGAAAGCCATTGAGTCCCCCCTGAAACTGCCAAGTTAAGAATGGGTTTGTGAACTGCCATAAAATGGGGTGCTGGAAATCAAAACCTAAGGAAGGTCCTCTGGAACAGCAGCCAGTGCTTCTAAGCCATTGAACCACCTCTCCAGTGGGGGGCCCCTCTGTAATTTTATTTTATTCTTAATATGAGGGAAATAGATGAAGAATTGTTAGATGACAGGCTGACATGATCATATCTGTGTATTATGAAAGCATACCATGTGCAAGGAACTTCAGCTTGGAGCAAACAGAAATGAGAGAGTTTGTTTCTGATAGAGGCTGCTATGCATTCATTCTCAGCTGCTCTTTGCCCTTTTTGACTGTGGATTTTCAGTCCCCTTTCCCCTTTTCCCCCTCATGAATAATAAATGCTGATAGGTCGTTGATCAAACGTTTCCATAACATTATACCCAATGGAAGAATAATTGCAGTTATGAAACAATTTAATGTGCCTTTATAATTTCAACTATATGTATATTGTGGTGTATACGTGTATCCCTATAGTAATGAATTTAATATAATTTTACATATTTTTATTATAACCATTTATATACGTATCTAGAACTTTAGTTACTCTGGCTTGGGGGGAAAAGAGATGGCTCAGAGTGGCGTCCAGGCCCCTGGCTGCTTTTTTTCAGAAGCTCCAGGTTTTTGGTTTTTTCCCACCATCTACACCGGTGGAACTACTTCCTGTCCTGTAATTTTCCAGTTGAGTGGGTCTGATGACCTCTTCTGGTTTTCACGGGTATTATATACATGTGGTGCACTTATATAGATGCAGGCAAAACACTCCATATATGCAAATAAAAATAAATTAAAAAATTTAACAAAACATAGATGTATATTGGTTAATTCTAACAATTATACAAAAGAAAATAATAAAGACTCCATTGGCCTTTGAGCAAATTGTGTGGTTACATTAATACGTCCTGTGGGGTGGTGTGGGGGGGGTGGGGGGTGTGGGGGGGTTGGGTGTGCGTGGGGGTTGCGCGTGTGGGTGCGTGTTTCGTTTCGTTTCTTTCTTTCTTTCCTTTCTTTCTTTCCTTCACTTTCCCTTTTCTTTCTTCTTTTCCTTATCTTGCTCTTATTCCTTTCCCGTCCTCTCCTTTTCTTCGTCTTTCTTTTTCCTTTCTTCTTCTTCAATCTTTCTCCTTCTTATTCTTCCCTTTCTTCCCTCCCTTCTTTTCTTTTTTGATTTTTTTTTAGTTTTTTTTTTTTTTTTTTACGTTATTTTTCATTTTTAGTTATTATTTATTTTTTTTTTTTTATTTTTTTTTTTTGTTTGTCTTTATGTTTTTATTTTTTTTTTTTTTTTTTGTTTTTTTGTATTTTTTATTTTTTTTTTATTTTTTTTTTTTATTTTTTGTTTTTTTTTTTTTTTTTTATGATTTTTTTTTTTTTTTTTTTTATTTATGTTTTTTTTTATTTTTTATTTATTGTTTTTGTAGTTAAGTTGTCTTTTTTTTTTTTTTGTTATATTTTGGTTTTTTTATTTGTTTTTGTTTTTTTTTTATTTTTTTTTTTTTTTTGTATTATTTTTTATATTTATTTTTATTTTTATTTTTTTTGTATTTGGTTTTTTTTTTTTATAATTTATTTTTGGTTATTTTTTATTTTTTTTTTTTTTTCTTTTTTCTTTTTATTTTTTATTTTTTTTGGTTTTTTTTTTTTTTATGTATTTTGTTATTATTTGTTTTTTTTCCCGTGTCTTTTCTCTCTCTTTCTTTTTCTTCTTGTCTTTCTTTTCGCTTATTTTTCTTTTAATCCTTTCTTCCTACGTTTCCTCTTCCTTGTTAATTTTTCTCACTCGCTTTTACATTTCGTTCTCTTCTTCTTTTCTTTCTTTTTTCTATAAAAAATCAAAGTTTTAGGCATTTTTTCCGTTCAGGGGGGGGGGAGGGGCTTATGGATTAGTGGATATAGCTCAGTTTGGGAGATGTTATACCGACTGGTTTTTTACCTAACATGCATGAGGCCTAGGTTTTTTGGCGATCTCCAGCACTACATACATTGGGCATGGTGGGCCCATTCTTTTAAGCCCAGCACCCAGGAGGGGAAGAAGGAGATACAAAGGTTCAAGGCATCCTCCAACATAAGGGATTTAAATGCCAAGCCTGGGCGACTCAAAGAACCCTTGGTCTCAATAAAAAGGAGCTATTTTCCACGTGGGTATGTAGTGGTAGAGAATGTGGGAATCAGACAGTGGGCCAGTGCCTTAGTAGTACTCTGGGGAGCAGGATCTCAGCCTTCGGAAGGGTATTCTGCAAATTTCCATTTTTAGGAAGGAGACCTGATAGGGCTCAGTAAAGTATCTGACTGTAGATGGGTTCAGCGTAGCAATTTGGGCCCTCAAAGGGAGATGGTGGTATTGAACTGAATGCTAGCCAAGCTAAGCTTTATCAAGACCTATGAGCTGTGTCTGATTGGATCCCAAAGTTGGATGACTGGGCCTTGAACTGCAATATAAACCAAGACTAACTTCAGTTGCCCTGTACCTGAAAGCATTAACAAATGCAATAAACTAAGTGTATAAATGCAAATGCACAGGTAGAAAAGGAAATTATCAGGTTTAAATGTCTAGCAATCATAACCTGTCTCCTTTTGAAATTCCTAAGCCCTAGGTATTAGGGGTTGTTCTAAACCGTTTATATAGGGGGCCACAGAATAGGGAAGGAAACGATGGGGTGAATTAGGGTCGGGTGGCAAAAACCCAGCCAATGAGACACTATTATCTTACACAGAGTATCACCCAACTGAATTGAGTGGGTAGAGTGCTGTGACACGTGCAAAAGATTACGAAGGAATTGACAAATACAATGTGGTGTATCTAGAGGGCTATTTTATTTACTTATCATTCACAGAACATTATGCTATGTATGGTCATCTTCACAAGGAATTAGCCCCTGACACCACCAATAACACGTAGTCACAGAGATATCATCTTGTGATGAATATCGATTGGTACAGGTAAGCAGATTTGTTTTTCCTTTTCCTTTCTCCTATTTGGAGGACAAGTTCCAGACTTCATTGGTAGAGGCCTTCAGGACTTTTGTCAAAACTTAAAATGAGATGAAGGTTTGAGATGACTAAAAGGATCCTACCAGAATCTGGAAGAGCTTCATTTTAAAGGAAGAAGTGAATTGGGAATGAGCATATAGGGTAGGGAGTGACTGGCATTTCAGGCAGAAGGAATTGTATACGCCAAGGAGGCCCAGTGGAGTGACCTGGATAATATGATTTTCTCCTGGGATGGGGAGTGTAAAGTCCCTTGGAGAGCTTTCTTCATGTGGGTCTAATAAATTGGCTCAGCCATTTATGAGTAACTTGGCGTGCTCTTGCAGAGGACCGGATTCGGATTCCCACACCCACCTGCAGCGAACAATTTGCCCCAGAATACTCAGGTTCCAGGGATCAAACACCCTCTTCTGACTTCTGCGGATTGCATTTGTATGCACAGGCCACACTTATATACATGCAGGCAATATACTCATACACCATAAAATAAAAAAGAATAAGGTAGAAATCATTTTAACAACTAGTCAGCTTATCTAGAGTCTATCTTCTTAAAGGAGGGATTCTAGACAGCTGCCTGACTAGACCTCAGTGGATGAACTTGCAAATGTCTAGGGACACTAACTGTGACACTAAAGGCCCTAACACAAATGGCAAAGTGATGATATCCAGTGCGGGGGTATGTAGGAGGGTCCAATGTGAGAGAGGGTTAAGTCATCAAGATGTTATTGAGAGTTATTAATGTTACACAAAATTCAATAAAAAAAGAAAAAAACCTAGCTTCAGGTGGCTGTCAGAGGATCTGGAAAGGATCCCTGGAGTTTATCCTTAATGATGAGAAAGCATAGGGTTTATTAATTTGCATCTCATTATCTTTCATAATAAGTATGCACCACTTCTGTGCCTTTGACTTCAGGCACTCAGCCATGAGATAGCGGAGTCAATTGAAAAAGTTTTTCTTCCTAGTTTATAACATCCACCTCCCCTCCCCAATTTAAACACAACAGAATTCTCTTTGCTATTTGCTTGGTGCTGCCTTGACTCAGTTGCTCATTAACTTTTACCTAGATTATTTCATAAGTGTTTCTTACTTTCATATTTCCAGCTTCAGTCTACCCTGTGTACTTAACATGCATTTTCCCTAAATAGTCCAGGCACTACTGTCTCCTAAACCTACACATGATGTACATGATACTTCTTGAATACAGGATAAATCCCACCTGGTTAATTTGGCATATTAGACCCTCCACAAGGTGATATCAATTAAACATTTCAACGTTTTCTCTCATTCACTGCCTTCCCCGAACCTCTGTCAACGCCAGGTTTGGTCATCTTCAATCTGCTATGTAGATTCTTATTTCTGTTTTCTCCTACTATTTTTCCTAAATCTCCCTACCTTCCATCTTGTATTTTTTTTTTAAGTTGACCAAAACTAATTAGTTGCATAACAAAACATCCCATCAATTTAGTGACTGAAACACCAGTAAAAATTTGTCATTTCTGAGATGGCCAATTTGGAATTATTGAGTTTGACCTTAGATACTGGCCTCAATTTAGAGATCAGGGGTTTATAGGACACATATAATTGCATTAATTTAAAATGTATTCTTCCAAAGAAAATAGAAACCGGAGTCGAACTTCTCAACTTGAGTTCAGTAAAAGTAATAAGTGTATCTGATTTTACTTTTGAGTCCTCTCAAGCACAGTTTCATTTGGGGTTCTTACAGCCTTCATCCTCTAGTGCAGTAACTCCTTCCTTCATCCTTTTTGTTTATAGGAGGAAGGACCACAATTCCTCTGCTGTGTGGTGATCCTTCTTGCAGCAAATTAGTAAAGGTAACTTTGCAGAGTTACAGGGTTGGTCTCTCTGGTCTTTTCAGATGGAAATATCAACTTAAAAACCATTGCAATTTTTCTAATTGAACTTCCTCCTTTTCCTTACTTGTTTTGATTTTTATTTTTAATTTATGTGGAATTCTTTCCCATGTAAGTATTACCACCATAGGTGGTAATGCAGCACCATGAAAGCAAAGAGGGTATTGTTTACACAGAAACTAGAGTTACTGGACTTTGTGTTGTTGCTGCCGTGTGGGTGCTAGGGCATGGACCTGGATCCTCTGCAAGGCAGCATATCTCTCCAGTCCCAATGACATAGCTTACCTGGTCTCTCTTCATCTTCCTTTTCCTTCCTTCTCCAAGAATCTTTTATGCTTCTTGAGGCAAGGGCATTTTATCAGAATTCTCCTTTTTTTTTTTAATTAGTTGTTTTATTGAGGCTTTGTGACATGTGCATTTCATATTTTTTCCAATTCAGTTCCAGGCTTCATTTCCCTTCCCTCCCACCCCACATCTTATCAGTGGGTTATTCTTATCTTCCGAATGTTTTGAAATCTATTTCCTTTATAGAGGGTGTTGGTAAGGTTTCAGACGCCACACACTTTCTTCGAATGGTGGCAACATGCCTTTAATCCCTAGCCTTGGGAGGCAGCCGGCGGGGAAGATTCATTGAGTTCGGCCAGCCTGGTATCACATAGAGTTTGGAACAGCTGGGGGCTGCAGGGAGACCCTGGCTCTAAAAGAGAAAAAATAAATAAAAGACCAACAAACTCACTTTTGTGCCCTGGTGTTTTCCAACACTTTGACACCATTCTGTAATTAATTAGTGAGTTAATATCTTCCCCTCTGTCTGCTCTCCCCTGTCCTTGAGGGAGGGCATAGTTGAAACAATCGTTCCTCAAGCCTTAACTGAAAGTTCTGGAACACTTAAGCATTTTGCTATTGATATTCTCATAGCAGCTAGTTAATTTCTTTGAACCTTCAACTCATCCATTATTTTTTTCTTCGTATTTTTACTTCTTACCAAATCGGGGGGGTTTTCTCTGGAGGAAAAAACAAGATTGATTGTTCAGACTCTTTTTTTTTGATTGTTCAGATCTTATTCTCTGAGGCCAGGCACACTTAATTACCCTAAACTGTGTCCATTGTAAAAGCATCATTTTTTTGCATAATTTAGGATGTATGATCGACTGTTAAATTCTGTACACAACACCAATTATTGTTCTGGTCTTTGCCAATTCACCTAACCTGGTATAGACATCACCATTTTACACTAGGACAACACCTAAGGCACTAGTTCTTTCTGCAGGCCACCCTTGTATAGTCAACTTAAAACTTGTTTATATAGTGTGGTAGGGTTTATGACCTACTTTCTGCCAAGGCTTTTTCTACAGTGCCTCAACTGAAACAACCCATTCATTAAATAATTGTGTATATGCTAGGCTAAATGTGCTAGGGATAACAATTTCTGCATGATAGGGGTGGGACCAGAGAAGAATGCTAATCTGTAAAGCCTTTTACTCCTGGGAGTAGGGCCAGCATTAGTCACAACGCACTGATTTTTATTTGTGAATGTCCCTTTGCAAAGAAGAGGTTCTCAAATTTCTGTGACACGCCCTAACCACATAAAGAAATACATTTCTTATCGCCATTTTCGATACACATCTACCAAGAAAAAGGGAATAAAAAAAAAAAAAAAAACTCTCAAAACTCTTTTGTCAACACTGAGGTTTTTCCTCGTGTCTTAGTCTTATTAAAAAAAAAAAAATCTGATTGGAAGAAGTGGTCCCATTTCCAAAACCGGTTTTCACAGTCCTCTAGAGATTCTAATGCATGGTTTGGAAAACTCTGGCTTCGAATAAGAGAGCTAGCTGATGCCTCTGTAGGTTCTCTGTGAAGGATGGGGCGTTCCCGTTTCCCCGGCTCCTTTAAGAGGGTGGCGATGGTCCATCCAGGGATGGCGGAGCGACAGCGCCCGCAGAGTCGTCCGCGCAGGGCAAGCCCGCTCTTCCAGTTCTTGTGAAAGCCGGGTGTTGGTGCACCATCTCGGTAAGAATGGAACCCACGCTCGGCTGCAACAGCGCGGACAACACTCAGACCTAGGACCAGCCGAGTACGCCCGCCGCGTTTCCGGCGACTCAGCAGGATCTGCGCGTGTGCAGAACGCGTCCCGGGGTCCTCTTGGCCTCCGAGAGCCCGCGCGCGCTCCCGCGGAGCAGCCGAAGTCCGCGGTGGGCTCGGCGCGGCGGCGCGCGCCAGGGGGCGTTCCCGCGCGGCCGGCCCCGCCCTCTCTCGGAGGCGAGCTCTCCTCCCAGTCTCCCCCGCGCTTCCTGCACTGAGGTAGTAGCCGCCGCGTCCGGTTCCCTGCGGCTCGCTTGTCCAGCCGGTGCCATGGCGGCCTTCAGCAAGTACTTGACGGCGCGGAACTCCTCGCTGGCGGGGGCCGCGTTCCTGCTGCTCTGCTTGCTCCACAAGCGGCGCCGCGCACTCGGCCTGAATGGGTAAGGCTCGTGGCCGCGCCGCCTTCCCGGGCCCACTCTCCCGGCTCCGCACTGCCGGGTCCCGGAGCCCCGCGGGGTCCGACTGAGCGACGGCGGCCGCGGTGTGGCCCGGGCGGGAGTCCCGGAGCCCGCGGGCCCGCTGCCCCGCTCCAGGTCGCCCTCGCCCCGCCGCCTTGGCGTCCCTCGGGCTGCGGTGACCCTGTGCCCAGCCTCTGGGAGGAGGGCAAACCACCGTGAGCATGCTCCCCAGACCGGCTCCCTCCCGGGTGCCAACTTTCTGGGCAGTTCTCGTTCTGCCATCTCATGGGCGGACCGTGCGAGGAGGATGTGTTCTGCGGACCTTGATGCGGGAGTTAAGGATAGGGTCGCCTTTTCGGAGTCACTTGGACGCGGTTTGGCTGTACTCCTGAGTAGCTGCGGTGCAAAGTCGCCAGGGGGGTTCGGGTGAAGGATTCAGGGTCCACTTGGCATTACTTCTCTACTCCCGGATTGCACAGCTAACGCCCTGACGTTTCATCTGGAAAAGTTGAATTGGCTTGGTGGTGTTTGGAGGACCAGGTTTCCTCCCTTGGCTTGTAGGTGAAAGGTGAAAGTGAGTTTTAGGTGAGGGTCAAAGATCCTGGTTAATGACACTCCGCTTCCTGTCTGGAAACAAGGGTCAAGTTTACCTGCAACTTCTGGAGGCTGTATGATTACCGGAAAGAGAATCGAGTTCTGGTTGTGGGATTATGGACACAATTTTTATTTCCTGTGCCACACTTGAGTTCAACGAGTGAATAAGAAAAGGTTACCTTCCAAGTATTCGTGCTAGCCATTGGATATTTACTATTAAGTCTTAGCATACTGTTTTCACCACTCCACTGGTCAGGTACTAGTTTAACCTGCTGCTTTTGATGTTCCTGAAATTCTGATGGGGAGTTCCAAGTACCTTCGGTCCCTGCTTTCCTGCAGTCTGCCGGTGTACCGTTTCTTCTTTTTCCTCGCTTCATATGCTAACAAAAACAAAAGATCTGCACGTCGTACGTAACTTAACAGAAACCTGTTTCCTTTTTAAAAATTCATTTTTAAAAGGATTACGCTGAATGTTATTTCTTCAATTGGATGTTATCCTTATCTGAACTCCAATTTTACAAATAGATGTATCAGTTATTGGGAATGCCGATAGGGAAATATTACAATCGCTTACTTCGACAACATTGTTGCAGAGAAACTTTTCAGTGCATAGAACAGACATTTTAATACAGGCGAGGGAACTTGGGGGACCACTTTTTTTTTTTAACAGCTCTGGCTTGACACGATTAATTAAAAGAAACTTTTCCTTATTGGGGTCATCAATACCAATAGAGAAAAGTGCACGTAGCACAACTGTAAAGCAAGTAGAACACACCTATGTAATCAGCACCTCTGACCCCCTCTTCATGCCCCTTTCTAGTCACAGCCCATGGTAACAACTCCACTGACTCATACCATAGATTATGGAGTAAGGGGAATTTTAAACGTAATCTAATGGGAGATAATAGCAACAGCAGAGTAGTGTGATACAGTTTATCGTACTAAATAATTAAAGCGGTTCATTTACTAGTGTAAAGTTCTTCAGAAAATCTTTTTGAAGAAACTTTGTGAACTTTCTGGAGCTAGAATTTGCAACAGGTAATTCCCTGAACAAATACAGTTGCAATCTTTCCTCCTGGGATGAATAGCAAAATCTTTGTCTTAGCATTAAATATTTTTTGAAGGGAGAGAAGGTAAGATATGGGCAGGTAAATACAGACTTAATGAGAAAATGATATGTTTGAAACAATTAAAATCACTAAGTAATAGTAATTTTTTGGTAGTTGCTGTATACTTCCAGGATCTTATGTTTATCTTTCAGTCACTACCTTTGGTTTCATAGTTTCAAGAGTAGAGAATTCTAACCTATTTTACTGGCCTTTAGGTATGTTTGGTAACAGGGTTAATTTTAATGTCAGGTGCTTAATTCTGGAACAGGTGGTTGCTGGGCCTTATTTTGTCCATCTTGTGAGGAGTAGGTTTGTCTTAGAGTATATATTTCCTCTTGGGAATTTTTAATTAACATATATATTTTTTTTTATTGTTTTTTTTTTTTTTTTGAGACGTGGGTCTCCCTGATCCCAGCTGGACTGGTAAACTTTGCTATTGTACGACAAGCTGGCCTTGGAATCATCGCAGAGATCCCCTAGGCTTCTGCCGCCCAACTGCTAGGATTTAAAGTCTTGTACCACCCATTGCCACGATTAAATTAATTTTAAATTAAGATTATACTCTAAATGTGTGGATTGTATAATTTGCCTCAATTCCCCATGTACCAATTGAAGTAACCGTTAGTGTAATAGAAGTAGTAAGACCAACTTCAGTCAAGTTTACGTGCAAGCAGTCTCATTATTTTAAATTTTCTTTATTTTATTTGTATCATCCGTATATAATCACACACACATACTTTTCTTATCTATGAAATAACATCACATATATTACAAAGTAAAATACGAATAATATCAATCCTCATTCCATGCTACCACCAAAGAACATTCTGGGCTATCGTTCTCATCGTATCTGGATTACCCCTACCTAAGAGGATTTTTTTAGGATAAAACTTGTGTGGTACACAATATATAATCTTTAGTAACCTTAAAAATTTTTTTATATTTTTTTTTTATTCTTACCTGATTGTTTATGTCTGTATGTGTGCTAATTCGTACCCAGCCAGCAAGCGGGTTCGAAGGTCCCCTGGAACTGGAGTTATGGATGGTGGGTAGCCTGCCATATGAGTGTGTGGGAACTGAACCTGGTCCTCCTGAGAGCAGCCGGGGCTGATTTTAACTGTTGAAACATCTCGTTCAGTCATTTACATGTTTTATAAGCAAATGCATTACAGTTGTATAATAATATATTGTCCTTAAAATTAGAATATTTTTTTATCCCCGAAAAGTTCCCATGTATTTCATTTCGACTCAATTTCCAGTACATTGTGGCTATTTTTTTTTCTACTTTAGTTTTTCTTTGAGTCATGCATTCTATTTTGTTTTATTATTATGGGGAAAAAGTGAAATCTTTCTTTCTCATAGAAAAAATCCATTAGCCACTAAAAAGAAATAGTCTGTTTTTCAGAATGTGGTGTTTACTATGCTGTTAGGCTGTAAAGGGAAACACACACACACACACCACACACACACACCACACATGCAAAGGCAAAGACGTTGTTAAAAGATTAGGACTCTTTGGTCGCCTGGGTTTGTGTTCCCAGTGACCTACCTGAAGCGACAGTTTTCACATAAGTAAAATAAAAAAAATAGATTAAAAAGTATAAACATCTAGGAAGGACTTATGATTCTTGATCAGGAGAAGAGACTTAAGCACAGAATGCTAAAAAAATGTAAGATGATAGCAAAATTAAATGTCCAGTCCATGCGGGGTGTTCTGGGTCCTGCTTTGCTTTTTTTGGTGTTTCAGCCATGGTGGAAATAACTTGCAGTTTTGTAAGTCCGTCCTTTTGCTGTCTGGATTGTGACCTCTGTCCATCCCTACCACTTCGTCCCCACTCCTCTGATGAGTTATTTTTTCTTTGCAGCCTCAACCTAGTAAAACACGTTAATGTTGGTATTTTCTGTTTTATCCTTAACCCAAATTTGATGTATCTGTCTCTTGCTTTTCGACTTAACATTTTTTTTGTTTTTTTTTTTTTTTTTTTTGTTTTTTTTTTTTTTTGGTCTANTTTTTGGTCTTTTTGAGACAGGGTCTCCCTGTAGTCCCAGCTGTCCTGGAACTCACTCTGTAGACCAGGCTGTCCTCGAACTCACAAAGATCCGCCTGCCTCTGCCTCCCAAGTGCTAGGATTAAAGGTGTGCGCCACCATGCCTGGCACAGAAGTTACCATGTAGTTTCCTATTGGTCTCTTTTCTTGAATTCTGCAGACATCAGACCTAAGATTTATAGAAGACATTGTTGTCATCCTTGCTTTAATATTTACTTATTTTACTGTATGCTATACTGGGGATAAACCTAGACCTTTGCAGGCTAGACAAGCATTTTACCACTGAGCTAAAATAACTGTATGTCATTTGAAATCTTTTATATGGCTGTGCCACAGGATGGAGACTCAGTAAGTATATCAGAGGGGATAAGTGATGAAGGGTTGTGGAAGAACTTTTGAGGACAGTTGACAGTCGTTGGAGAAGTAGAGGACTAGTACAAGCACAAAGAGAGGCCTTATTTTCATAGTGTTGGTTGTGTACCCCAGACTCTATAACAGAATCCCAGTAATGGGAAATCAATAGGCTAGTTTTTATAATGCGGGGAAAGGGACCAGTCACATTATTACAGTATTTTGCTCTTAAATAAGTAAACCATCAAAACAGAAGAAAGCAGTTTCTCTTCCTGTCAGTGCTTCTGAAATAAAGTTCAGATTTCTCATCCTAGATTTCAGAGCTTTCTTAAGTCTGGTCTCATCTTACCTGACTGATCTTAATGTGCATTGCCTGCCAGTTGGTACTCTGCGTTCCAAATAGTGCAGTTTCTGCATTGTCCTTTGATAGGGTACCCTCATTCCTGGCTTTGGAGGCTTATCCATGTGATCAGTCTTAACTGGAATTTCTCTCTGTCTTTTGTTCTTCAGTTCTTTAACAATCTTAAAGTGCTAGTGCAGGGTCACCCTGACATGAAGTATCTAGCTGCTCTAGATGATCTACGAGATGATCACTCAGCTTTTAACCTTGGAAAGCTGCACGGTTGCCTTGCTTGTACCTATTTATTGCTTCACTGGGTGTAATGTAGCTGGGTGTGTCAAGTACACCTTTATTTTTTGTCTCTTAAAATCTTTGTATATAAATAGTGGGGCATAGTTTCCTCCTCAAGTATTTCTGAAGTTTCAGGCAGTTTTTGTTTCTTAGTCACAGCTTACTTCTTTGCTTATGCTTTACTTTAGATCCTGCTTATATCTTGGTATCTTTCGAGTTGACCTTGGGTTCTCTAAACTTAAGCATGGCTTTCTAAAACAGGTCTTTATAATAGAATAGTTCTGTGGAAAAATTGGGATTAGTAGCAGAGATTATATCCCAGTATAGTAAACATCTTAAGATTTTTTTTACTTACATTCTTTGCCATTTCCTCAACCTGAGTCTTAGGGACCTCTTGCCAGGCCTTTGCTTTACCATTTGGATGTGCTCCTGTTTCCTCTGCTCCCTGCACTACTTTCTGACTAACTTTTATAATTTTTCTGAATACCTCAGATATATTTTTTTCCTTTGTTTGTCCTTTTCAAATCAAGCTGGGGGCTGGCCGTGAGTTCTACTAGTTTCATAAGCTCACTGGGGGTTTTGCTTTAATATAATTTTGAACCATGCGAGGGCTGGAGCTGCATGTGGTTCTTAGGATGGACTGTGACGGGAAGTATATGGGCTGGCCACATTTGAGTCCCTACAAGAAAATGAGGTGCTTGATGAAGCTAAGTGAAAAAAAGCATTAAAAGATATGTCAGCAAAAGCAGCTGTGGACTGAACCCAACTGAGCAGATCAGGCCCAGAACAGGGTTCTGAGAACTGTCTGTGGTCTGCAGGGGACACTATATAAAGGTTCAGTTCATTAGTCTTCTCTGTTTCTAGCACATTAGCCTCGTTGGGTAGCCATTTCTGGTTCAGGGCTTTTGCATTTGCTGTTCTCCCTGCCAGCTATGTTGCTTGTCCTATGTCACATTGCTTGCTCCTTTCCCTCTTTCAGTCATTGATAAGACACAGTAGTGAGAGCTATTGTCATTCATTGTAAATAAAATAGTCTCCTTTGTATATATATGTTCTGTTTACCTTTCTTTTCTTAAATTTATTTTTTATTTTATGTGTATGAGTGTACTGCCTGCATGCCTAAGTGCACCCATGTCTTACAATGCCTATAGAAGCTAGAAGAAAGCATCAGATCCCCTGGAATTGTAGTTATGGACAGTTGTTAGCTCCATGTGGGTGCTGGGAACCAAATCTTGGTCCTCTGAAAGAGCAGTCAGTGCTTTTAACCACTGAGCCATCTCTCTAGCTCCTAAACTTGTTTATCTTTTTTTTAAATTTTATTTATTTCTGTATGTGTATGAATGTACTGTCTGCATGCAAGTCTGTGCACCCGTGACGTGCAATGCCGTGGAGGTCAGAAGAGGGTCTCGGATTCCCCTAGAACTGGAGTTCTCCTGGAATTGGAGTTTCAGACGGTTCTCGGCCACCATGTGGGTGCTGGGGATCGAACCCTGGTCCTCTGTAAGAGCGGTCGGCACTCTTAACCGCTAGGCCATCTCTCCAGCCCTAACTACATATCCATGTTGCTAGGATATCAGCTCCATGAAGGAAAAACGGTTTTTGTCTGTTGTTCGTTGTTAGAGGCCTAATGGCTAGAACTGTGTCTGGCATATTGTAGACACTCAGAAAATAACTTGTTGAATGACTTTACCTCTGGGTGCTCATTTCTTAGGGCAGTGGTTAATGTTGTTTTAAATAGGAAAGTTTTCTTGTTACAAATGTGAATGTTGTTTCCTTAAGCATGTTATCATCTCTTTAGGAACTGGGCCTCTCATGCCTTCTATTTGTAAGATCAGAAACTTACAAAAATAGTATCATTGTTTTATGATTCTTTAAACCAACTTTTGACAGTTAACAGAAAAGATAATTTAAAAATTAAAGAATCATTCATATTGCCTTAACAATAAAAACACTGTTTTATAGGGCTGGAGAGATGACTCAGCAGTTAAGAGCACTGACAGCTCTTGCAGAGGACCCAGTTTAGTTCCCAGTACTCATATGGTGGCTAATAATGGTATGTAACTACAGTTCTAGGGAATCTGATGCCCTCTTCGGACCTCTGTGGGGATTGTATGACACAGGTGCACTTAAATACATGCAGGCAATACACTCACACATAAAAATAGAAATAATAGGGCCTGGAGAGAAGGTCTAGTGGTTAAGAGTGCTGACTGCTCTTGCAGAGGACCCGGGTTCGATCCCCAGCACCCACATGGTGGCTAAGAACTGTCTTTAACTCCAGTTCCAGGGGAATCATGCCCTCTTCTGACTTCCTCGGCATTGCATGACACGGGTGCACAATCCTACATGCAGACAGTACATTCATACACATAAAAATTAAATAAATAAATAATTTAGAAAATATCAAAAAAGAAATAAAATATTTTAAACGTTACTTTATTATTTTTAAGTTTTATTTATGCACATGAGTGTTTGCATTTATATATGTGTATCATGTTAGTGCTTGGTGCCCTTGGAATCTAGAGGAGGGTGCTAGATCCCCTGGAACTGGAGTTACAGATAGTTATGAGCTGTCATATGAGTGCTGAGAATGGAACCCTGCTCCTCGGCAGGAGCAGAAAGTGTTCTTAACTGCTGAGCCAATGCTCCTGCTCCAACATTGTTTTGTTTTTGCTTACTCCTAATTTGTCTTTTATAGTTATAATTGCATGTTTTGATTTTTATTAAGTCATAAATCCTGTATTTCTATATGACCATTTAACTATACTTTGCATGCTTTATCACATTTTACCTTACGTGTTGGGTTCTTAGATGCCCATGGAAGTCTTTTTGTTTAAAACACAGTGCTTAATTGGAGCCTAGAACATTGCTGGTGCTAGCAAGGGCTCTACCACTTAATTCATGCTTCTGAACTGTTTTTTTTTTAATTATTATTTATTTCTGTATGTGTATGAATGTACTGTCTGCATGTAGGTCTGTGCACCTGTGTCACGCAATGCTGTGGGGTTCAGAAGAGGGTTTCGGATTCCCCTGGAACTGGAGTTCTCCTGGAATTGGAGTTACAGACGGTTCTTAGCTGCCATGTGGGTGCTGGGGATCGAACCCGGGTCCTCTGCAAGAGCGGTTGGTGCTCTTAACTGCTAGGCCATCCCTCCAGCCCTGAACTGTTTTTTAAAGATAGTACTGTATGTTTTTGAGTGAACATTTTCATCTGTGCTGAATAATTTCTTGGTAATTACAGAAATAAAATTAATAAAGGGAAGCTTATGAACATCTTTGTCATCATAGGAAAGGATGTGAACATTCTGGAGCTACATTCTGGCATTACTTTAGAGTTGTGCCAATTTGCAGTACTATAAAGGAGCATTGGTATTATTACTCATTATTGAAGGATTTTTTTTTCTGCTTTAGAAGTGTAAAATAATGTTGAAAGGTTAGTTTACATGTGTTTTCTATATTTCTTTTTTTTTATTTATTTATATGTATGAATGTACTGTTTGTGTGTAGGTCTGTGCACCCGTGTCGTGCAATGCCGCAGAGGTCAGAAGAGGGTCTCGGATTCCCCTGGAACTGGAGTTCTCCTGGAATTGGAGTTACAGACGGTTCTCAGCCGCCATGTCGGTGCTGGGGATCGAACTCGGGTCCTCTGCAAGAGTGGTCGGCGCTCTTAACTGCTAAGCCATCTCTCCAGCTCCTGTTTTCTGTATTTCTAAGAATGAGATGCTGCTTTTACTTTTCAGCATCAGCATCTTGATCGTGAAGGTAGCTTGATGTAGTAGAAGAAATCTTTGAAGTCAGATATGGGTTCAGATTTTTAGATAGCCATTTGCTAGATCTATGGTCTTGGTTAATTCCCTCAAGCTCTCTGAACCTCAGTAGAATACAGATAATAGTGCTTTATTCATTTAGTCCAGCAGTTATGTGAGCCCTTAACAAGAAAACATCTTAGTTCAGTGCTCAATTCAGAGACTATCATTATGTCTGCTAAAGGAAAACCAGAAAGATAGCAAAGTATCTATCCTATTGTTAGCATATCAAAAATTACCCAGTCTTCCTAAAAAATTTCTGAACTGTGTCAATGAAAATGACCCTGAGAAGCCTTCTAAATTGATAGAATCATTTACTAAGCATTTAAGTTTTCAGAGACAAGTGTTTCAGCTCTTATATTTTTCCAGTTGCTCTTCCCTTGATACTCTACTTCTCTGTTAAAAAGGTGGTTCTGTAATGTTTAGAGTGTGGTCTCACTGCTGAAGGATAGAAGTGTGGCCTACTTTGTAGATTTTAAACTTTTGTTAAAATAGCATGAGGTTATAGCTGGGCGTGGTGGTGCACGCCTTTAATCCTAGCACTTGGGAGGCAGAGGCAGGGGGATCTTTGTGAGTTCAAGGCTAGCCTGGTCTACAGAGCGAACCCCAGGACAGCTGGGGCTACAGGGAGTCCCTGTCTCAAAAAAACAAAAAAGCATGAGGTTATATTCATTTTTTTAATTACTTTATTATTTTTTTCATTTTTTAACAATAAGTAATAATTTATGAGTACAAGCATCCTTCATGTAAAACCAATTTGCAAGCAGTTGTGCCCAAACCCACACAGCCCATGGGTCCCACCATCCAGCTGGGGGGGCCTTGTATATTCAATCAAGTTGATCAGATGAGTGTCCAGATCATATTGTTGTAGTTTCGCCATTCACCCCAATCGCAGCCCATACATTCTGTCACGCCCCCTCTTCCGCAGATTGTTCCCTAGGCTTAGAAAAGGGGCACAGGTGGACAAGAAGCAAAATAGTCTACTTTCTCTGGAGCTGTTGTCTTGGACTCTGGTCAATTCTGGCTGTTTCCTTTCATGGGCTGACAGTTTGTCCAAGAATAACCTTTCAATCCTACTAATGAAGCACAAGCAATTAGATATGTAGGTATTTAAACAGTACTAATTGTTATGGTAGGTTACTTTGATATAGATACAGATGTTTGGATGGTATGTTAATCCATGAATTACATTTTTTCTGTAAAATATGACAGGGTCTTACTGTGGCTTATAACATCTCCTAACCAGTAGAGGATGTAAGCTTGTGGCGTCAGCCATGGGTTATTCCTCCAAGGAGAGAGCCAATAGCCAATTAGCTTTGGGATATACAGGCATATGGCTGCCACTGCTGCACAGTATTTCTAGGCAGGTGAGGTGTAGCTGGTGCTGACAGAGGAGCCTTGCTTGACTCAAGGAGATCTATATTTGCTTTATTGGATTAGTGGCCTTTGGTAACACTCTCTGGTATTCCAGAGACCAACTGTACACTTGCAAGTGCAGTCTCAATGCATCTTTCCCACACTTACATCAGGTCTTCAACAGCAGGGCCTTATCGCCTCTCTTCCTTTTTTTTTAATTTTATTATTTATTTCTGTATGTGTATGAATGTACTGTCTGCATGCAGGTTTGTGCACCCGTGTCGTGCAATGCCGCGGAGGTCAGAAGAGGGTGTCGGATTCCCTTGGAACTGGAGTTCTCCTGGAATTGGAGTTACAGACAGTTCTCAGCCACCATGTGGGTGCTGGGGATCGAACCCGGGTCCTCTGCAAGAGTGGTCTGCGCTCTTAACCGCTAGGCCATCTCTCCAGCCCTCTCTTCTTGCAGATATCCCAGTTTACAGGCAAGAAGCCTGTACCTTTGGGGGGGGGGGCTTGGATCCCATGGCCAACATCTCCTTGGTAGAATAATCCATTGCTGATATCAGAGCTCTCCTGTATTAATATATTTGGCTTAAGTGCATAGCTTAAGGAGACTTTAGTATTATATTTGGATCTGAATAGAGAATAATCCTTTTTACAGTTCCTATGTCTATTAGTCAATTAAAGAAGGCAGTTTTACCGGTTTTATAAGAGATTACCTCTCTAACAGTTGGCTCCAATTTACAGTTAGAGAACGATCTCATCATCATCATATTTCTCTTTGTTCTATGGGGGGGAGGTAAGAAAGTCTCTCGTATTAAAACCTCGTGGCACCTAGAAGTTAAGTTTCGTTAGGACTCATTATAAATAGTTGTTTCAAATAGGATCCACCGAGGAGTTTGATGTCTGTAGCACTCTGAGGCTTTTCTTCCTTTCAATGTTCAGACAGGCCAACCTTTCTGCTGGCAATTCCTGGTACATCCTACACAGTGCAAAGCTGTATCTTTTCTTTCTCAGTCGTTAAGTTGGTGACATTTTGACCTGTTGGAACATATAAATCTTTTCCCGTAGTTAGTTTTAAGATTTGAATTGCAGAAAGGTTTCATATCTATCTGTATCCCCCTTTTTTATTTTAGGTTTTTGTTTTTTTGACCCATGAGTCTCAAAAAGGCAGTTGTATTACACATACCTGTAGGCTGCAATCAAGGTGCAGATTTCATCAAATTCACCCATGCAGTTTGGGTGACGGTATGTGGTTAACTTGGGAAGCAAACTTAATTTTTTAAGTTAAATCATCCTACAGGTAAAAGAGAATGCTACAAGGTGATACCTTACAACATAAAAATTATAGAGAACATTTGTATGTGCCAATCCCAAAGTTATTGTTATACAGATTTTTTAAGTAAAACAAATGTGGACATCAACAGTTTATATTTCCAATTAACTCAGGTACATTACCATTTTTATCAGAACATTTAAACCAATGTTGTTTAATATACACATATTTCCTTTTTTTTTTTTTTTTTTTTTTTT
>VZQC01013734.1:2221927-2280254 GCA_009823505.1 Rhizomys pruinosus
TAACAGCCATGATACCAGTAAAAACATTGCCTCTGAGTTGGAACGTGGCCCTTCCTTCTCAAGACGCAAATTTATATTAAACAGCCAAAACATAATTCAATTTCAACAAAGGTTATGGGTTATCTATTAAAATTTTAAAATAATGGATCTACACTGCCACCTACTGGTTATGCCTTTTCAACATCTAAAACAAAGATGCAACCAGGTTTTCATTGTATTAAAGTGTTAAGAAGTTTTTGGGTATTTGGGAATAAAAAATAAAAGGTATAAAAATTAAAAAAATTTTTTTTGAATTCCAATTAACATCATTGCAGAATTCGTGGCCGCCATTTTTAAATTTTTTGTGTGCATCCAGGCTGAGCCTGCATTTTGTTGAGATGACCAGTGGGTAGCTGGTGTTGTGGGTGACCAGTTGGTTTGGAAAAAGGCTCCCTTTGCGGACCACCAACCTGAAGAGCTGGTGTGAAATTCCTGTCCTGGGCTTAGGCAGGTGAAAAGTTTCGGCCAAAAGTGGGATATGTGTTTTGTGGTCCCAGGCTAAGGACCCGAGTAGGAAGATACCTCTCCGGTCAGGTCACGGAAGTGACCGACTGTCCTCTACGCAATGAGGCCAGTTCCCCACACTATCCACAAAGTGAGTACTGTGCGTCCCTTTCTCCTTAGCAGGACTGCATTGCACCTGTTTGTGACAAAGGAAGCTTCCTAGAAGCTCCCACAAAAAACAAAAAAACAAACAAAAAATCAAGATGGTAATGATGGTAACAACATCTCATGGGACATATCTAGCCAGTCTTTATTTGACTAAGGGGCATAAGAACTGTAAAAGAAAATTTTATTAAGAACTAGATATTGAAAAATCTTTAAAACAGGTTTTCATGCCAGGCCTGGAAAAGGCCAAGAGCTTGGAGGAAGATAGTTAAAAAGGTAATACATTTGAACTAATTGGGAATATAAAATATTAATTGTATTATGCATAATCTGTATTGAATTTCCAACAATAACTTTGGGGTTAAGGTACACAAATGGTTTCTATATTTTTCTGTGTTATACAATATCACTTTGTAACATTTTTCCTTTACTTGTAGGACAACTTAGGCATCTATAGATCAAAACATAAAAATTAAAAAAAAAAAAGAGGGAGGTGATATAATATTCCTTCTGTATTCCAAACCTTTTGATAAATTTTTAATTTTGAGGTCTTGAAACTAACAATGGGAGGAGATTTGTATGTTCCCACAGGTAAAAACACCAACTTAAATGCCTGAAAATGTACAACTTTTGGCTGTGCAGGATGGACTGGGAAATGCCAGCAGAGAGGCTGACCCATCTGGACATTAAAGAAAGAGGAACCTCAGATTGCCCGAGTCACAGACACTGAGCATCTCTCTGAATTCTATTTGGGTTAACTATTCATAATGTGCCCTAACGAAGTTTATCTTCCAGATGTGGAGAAACCTTCCTACCTCTCCCTTTTATAGGAAAAAGAAAAAATGTGATGGTAATGAAGTCATTCCCTAACTGTAAATTAGAACCAAATATAATAGTAAAGTCTTTATAAGCTGTGTAATTAAGCAAAACATACAGGAGAGGTCTGATATCAGCTTTGGATTATTTTGCCAAGGAGATGTTAGCTGGGGGATCCAAGCCCCCCCAAATTATAAAGGCCCTTTGCCTATAAAAATGGGATATCTGCAAGGAGAAAGGTGGTAAGTCCCTGTTGTCGAAGACCTGGTATAAACATGAAAAAATGTTTTGAGACATCACTTGCTAATGTGCAGTTGGCCTCTGAAATGCCAGAGAGTGTTACCAAAGGCCACTAATGCAGTAAAGCAAAATATTGGTCTCTTTGAGTCAAGCAAAACTCCTCTGTCAGTATCAGCTACACCTCAACTGCCTGGAGATATTGTGCAACAGTGGCAGCCATGTGTCTATATATATCCCAAATCTAATTGGCTAATAGCTCTCTCCTTGGAGGAATAATTCATGACTGATGCCACAAGCTTACGTCCTCTAGTGGTTAGGAGATGATATAAGGCACAATAAGAACTTGTCACCCTTTATAGAGAAACCACAGTTTGTGGATTAGCATACCATCCAAACGTCTGTGTCTATGCTCACAGCTTAGCTTTCCATAATAATATTGTTTAAATGCCTGTACATCTAATTGCTTGTGCTTTGTTAGTAGGATTAAAAAGGTACCCTGGATAAGCTGTCAACCCATGAAGGGAAACAACCTGACTAGAGTCAAAAATGACATCTCCAGAGAAAACAGACTGCTTTGCTTCTCACCCACTTGTGCCCCTTTTCCAAAGCCTAGGGAACAACTTGCGGAAGAGGAGGTGTGGTAGACTGTAAGGACTGCAGAGAGATAAGGGTGAATCGTGAGAATACAGCAATATACAGTGGACTCCTTCTTGATCAACATGCTTGTGCATACAAGCTTTTCCAACTGGACTATGGGAACCTGGGTTGTTCAAAATACTCAACAACATAGATACTTGCTCATTGGTTTTACATGATGTTATTCACATTCATTGCTTATGCTTTGACAATCAGCTTACTTCAAGGTTGGGCTGGTTTTGGTCTATTAATTGGCTAGTGTGAAAATAAAGTTTCAGGTACTTCTGACCTGTCCCCACTGCCTAGCACTCAAAAAAGGCGGTTGAGCAGCTGGCTATTTAAAATCAGGTTCCTTTGGGTTGTTAACCTCACCCATGGGCTCCCCTGCCCTTCAGAAAAATTAAAAAAATCTAAAAATTTAAAGGGGTTGAACATGTGGGAAAACTTCGTTAGAGATGGGTTTTGGGTTTAAGCCAATTGGTACCTCCGGGCCACAACCCCAGGTGCGGGTGGGGTGTAGTTGAGAATTGAGTCATGATGTTTATTTAAGCAGACATGTTGGACTAAAATCTCTCTCTCTGCTTTTCAACCTCAACCTGCCTACACGTGGTATACTTTCCTGCGCGGGCTTTCCACATGGGTAGTTCTAGGAATTAAGTGGGCCTGCCACAAAATCCTGGCAGCGACCCACACATTTTGGTGTATTGTATCATTTAGTTAGAATGTCTCTCTGTTATCCTTTGTCCTGTTGATGCTGCTCTAGGCGACTTAATGGGGTATTGATAGTCCTACTCATTTAGTCGTGCTCGGGGTTAATCTGTGCTTTGAGATACTGAAGAATTGTCCTTACAAAGTTTGGTGCCCTGGCGAATCTGGGTGGCGTATATATTCATGATTGTGAGATTTTCATAGCCAATTAATTGTTCCTTTCCCCACATAAAGATGGTAATGGCTCTCTTTGCTTCTCTCTTTTGCATTTCCTTTTTTGCTTTGAGTTACTAACTCTTATGTCTGATATTAGAATAGCACACCGTGCTTCTCTTTTGGTACCATTTACTCTGAATATTTTTCTCCATCCCTCTGCACCCTTAAGATTGGTGCTAGTCCTTGAAAATCGAGCATGGGTCTCTTTTTCTTTTTTTTTTTTTTTTTTTTTTTTTTTTGTCTTTTTCTGGAGACTTAGGGTCTCCCTGTAAGGCCCCAGCTGTCGTGGAACTCACTTTTTTTTTTTTTTTTTGAGACAGGGTCTCCCACAAAGATCCGCCTGCCTCGTAGCCTTCCAAGTTGCTAGGACTTAAAGCATGCGCAGCACACCGGAACAGATGGCGCTTTCCTGTGTTACCCAGCAATATAGGTGCGGCCCCACTTTAAAGTTTCCTACATTCTCCCAGTCTATGCTTTTGAATTGGTTGCGAAGTTTTAGGCCCAGTACTATTAGGTTATAATTGATTTAGATGGGATTTGTTGCTTCCATTTCTTCTTTTTTTTTTTTTTTTTTTTTTTCTTTTTTTACTTTTTTTTTTTTTTTTTTTTTTTTTTTTTTTTTTCTTTCTTTTTTCTTTCTTTTTTTTTTTTTTTTTTTTTTTTTTTTTTTTTTCTTTTCACTTTATTTAGTCCCATCTTGGACTCTAGAACCTCTGATTTTGGTTCCTTCCTTGTTCTTTATATAGTTTCTTGTTCCTAGTGTTTAGAGCGATAGTTGTTCCTCTCTTCTGCCTTTGAATTGATTTAAGTATTTTATCGCAACGAGTTGGCTCTTTTTCAGTAACAAGTGATATCTACCTCATCTGTTTATGTCAGGAAGATTTTTCTCTCATCTTTCACTATAGTCGACATTTTTGCTGTTGGTAAAGTATTCTAGGTTGGCCTCCATAGTCCTTTACACTGGGTTAATGCCTTTGTCTCCATGTTTTCTTGCTTTCATGGTTTTCGCCGAGAAGTCAGTTGTAATTCTGAATGGTTTCCCTTTGTATGTGATTGTTTTTCTTTTGTAGCCTTCAATTTTGTCTTTGCTTTGGGCAGTCTGCATTTCATAACTACTGAACTGCTAGCTGGGAGTTTCTTTTGTGATCTTGTCTATTTAGGGTCCACTGTGCTTCTTGTATTTGTATGGGTTTTGGTCTATTTTTAGTTTGGGAAATTTTCCACACCTATATAGTTCTGTTGAAGATCTGATCAGTACTATTCTCTTGAGACTCTTCGGTTCCCCTTCCTGTATTCCTATGATGTGTGGAGGTTTGATTTCTTTCATAGTGTCCCCATATTTCCTGTTGTTCCACTTTCCCTGTGTTTTTTCCAAATTTTTCATAATCTTATGTTGAGCTGGTTTCTAGTTGCCTCTGTGCTTATCCTTCCAGTCTGACTATTTCTTTCCGTCTACTGCTTCCTCCGGATTCTACTTCTGAGGCTTTATCCTTTCCTTTCTTCTTGATTGGATGAGTGTTCTAATTCCTTTTTTGTTTCATCCTGTGTTTTCTTTAGTATTTCCATCTCCTTTTTGAGCTTCTCAATCTCTTCTTGGTGCTCCTTACTTCGTTGGTTGGCTTCCTTTTTCAGTGTTTCTACTTCCTTTTGGAGTTTGTTTTTTTCTCCCTCTAATTCTTTCTGGAGTTTGTCAATCTGTTCCTTTAGTTCTTTCTGAAGTTTGTCATTGTGTCCCTGTAGGTCCTTTTTGAGTTTTTCATTCTCTCTCTTTAGGTCTCTGAATTCTTCATTTTCTTTAATTTCTCTGTATAGGTCTGCAATTACTCCTCTAAGATCTGTTCCTTGGGTCACCTCCAAGGGGTCCCATTGTAGCTATCTCCTACAGGTTTGATATTGCCTGGGCGGGATTATCCTGTGCCTTTCCCATGTTGTCCCTTTGTCATGTCCCTGGCATGTGGCTTTCCCTTTTGTGGTTCAAATCACAAACGCCTTTTCACTATGTTAGTGGATGGTTTTGCTTGCTTCCTTCCTATGCTTTTTTTTTTTTTCTTTCCTCCTCCTTGTTTATGGAGTATTGACTTGTCTAGGTTTCAGGCTTTCAATTTTGTTTATATATTGGATATTTGAAGCCTAACTCACTGTTCTCTTCCTGTTCTGAAGTTTCTCCAAAAATGTCCATTTGGATACTCTCTCACCGATTCCCGTTGGCGGGGGTGGGGGGTGAGGAGGGGCAGGGGGGCCTTGGTACCTGCCTAAGTGACTTCCGGGTTCCTGTGCCTCAGGAGCCTGCCCGCACAAAGCCACAGAGGCACTAAACCCTACCTGCTGGTCACTGGCTGCAAAGGCGAAGGGCGGTCCTGCCCAGATGGCCACCCCCTCCAAGAGGGCTCAGAGTTGCGACCCCTTTCCAGCAGCCCAGGAGACAATCTACCCCAAAATCTACCTGCCTGAGTGACTTCTGGGTTCCTGTGCCTCAGGAGCCGGCCCGCACAAAGCTGCAGAGGCACCAAACCCCAAGGTTATATTCATTTTTATTACAACCAACTATTCTTCACTAGCATTTTCCCTTCGAGATGTTCTGTTTAATTTTTTTTTTACCTTAGATACTACATACTGATGGTCTTTACCTTTATCATTGAGCATATTATTTCCTTCAATATTTTTGATTCTGTGTACTTAATTAGTATTCTTTCTATATATCTTCCTAAGTTTTTAAAAATTAATCAGATTGGATTAATATAGATAATATATTTATGCCAGTATAAATTCTTTGCTAAAAGACACTCTTTGGGTACTGTATTTGTTCTCCTCTGTAACTTACTAGCACCTTCTGGTAACAGACTTGCTGATGCCCATATCATCCTTCCTGGCCAGAGTCCTCTTTGGCATATTTTTGCCAGAGCCAGAGGGAAGGGTCTTTCTTTTTGGTCATGGAGCTGTGAACTCTTCTTGTCCATTGAAGAGGGAGAAAACCAACTGATTTGGTTTAACATTAAGTGCTTTATAGCATAGTAGACAGAATTTACAGACTTGCCATCCCCCCACCCCCTACCATCAAGAGATTGATCTTAGTCTGAGAGGACTTTCTGGTGAATTTATACTTAACTCCTAGAATTTACCACAGCCTTCCAAGTTCCCATACCATACCAACCTTTTAAATCAGTACATTGTACTGCTTCCTCAGGATCCACTCCTCTAGAACTGGATGATTATGCATACGATGCAGCTTCTAATCTGTTGCAGTAGAATAAACAGTGCCTTTAGAATGAGGACAGGATCCTCTATAACTCTTTGAAGTTATTTATAGCCAATTAAGTAAAGTTTTCTTCAAAATGTTATTTCTGGGGCTGGAGAGATGGCCTAGCGGTTAAGAGCGCCGACCACTCTTACAGAGGACCCGGGTTCGATCCCCAGCACCCACATGGCGGCTGAGAACCGTCTGAAGCTCCAATTCCAGGAGAACTCCAGTTCCAGGGGAATCCGAGACCCTCTTCTGAACTCCGCGGCGTTGCACGACACGGGTGCACAGACTTGCATGCAGACAGTACATTCATACACATACAGAAATAAAAATTAATAAAAAAATTTTTTAAAAAATGCTTCAACTTAAAAAAAATGTTATTTCTATATTTTGGAACAGTTTTATGGACTGCTACAAATTGCTTAAAATGGAATTTGTTATATACTCAAGGGCATTAGACTTAAAAAGCTTAGTTCTTATGAGTAAAATTACTTTTGTTGTAGACATCTGTGACAAGAACATAGACTTATGATAAGCATAAAGGACAAAAAAAATCAAGCTGTTGGTTGTATTCTTCAGTGGAAACTTGCACACATTAGGATTTTTAAAACGCTTTCTTAGGAACATACATGAATAAATGAGAAGGTGTTTTGTTTTGTTTTGTTCACCAGGCCTATTTTTTTAAATGTCTATTTCTTAATCTTTTGCTGATATAGCAGAACTGAATGAATGCAACTTAATAAAACAAATGGGAAATAAAGCTCATCAAAGCATCATTCGCTAGTTTTCTATCTCTAAATAGACATAATAGCCTCAAAACTAGACTGGGAGTATAACACAGACATTAAAATGTATTGTTGGTTTATTCCATGTGCAAATTATTTTCATGACTTTTGTTTTTTATAAAAAATGTGCAGTGGTGAATTTTTTTTTCAGACTACTTACTGACTGTATTAGGGTCCTCCAGAAAATAGTGTATGCTTTGAATTTGCATCTTATATATAGTACTGTTTCTCTTTATAGCTGGATTCATGGTTCCAGGAATCAAGGAGTGGAAGTGGGAATGGCTCTACTCACTACCCTAGGGATCCACTAGGAAAATTTTTGCTTCCTGTACCTGCAACTTTGCACTCTGCTGCTCTAGAAGTTTTGGTTCCAAAGGGGGGAGTGCTTCTTCCAAGACACACAGCAAACATTCCATTGAACTGGAAGCTAAGATATTCCCCTGACCACTTTGGGCTTCTGCTGCCCTTAGTTCAGTGGGCTAAGAAAGAAAAATGAGATAGTATTAGGAGGGATGATTGATCCAGACTTCCAGGGGGAATTTGAACTGTTCTCCACAATGAGGGTAAGGAAGATTATGTCTGGGAGGATTATTTTATAATTATGTCTGGGAAGATTATGTCCTTAGGGCATCTTTTGGTGCTACCATGCCCAGTGATTAAGGTCAGTGGGAAACAACCCAATCGAGATAGGACAATAAATGGCCCAGACCTTGCAGGGATGAAGGTATGGGTCACTCCCCCAGAGAAAGAGCCAAGACCTACAGAGGTGCTTGCTGATGGAGGAAATACAGAATGGGTAATAGAGGAAGGTATTTGTAAATATCAGATGAATCCATGTGACCAGTTGCAGAAATGTGGATTGTAATAGAAATGAGCATTTCTGGAGTAAAGGACCTAACTCCAGGATGGATCAGAGAGTAAAGGACCCACCTCCAGGATGGATCAGAGAGTAAAGGACCCACCTCCAGGATGGATCAGAGAGTAAAGGACCCACCTCCAGGATGGATCAGAGAGTAAAGGACCCACCTCCAGGATGGATCAGAGAGTAAAGGACCCACCTCCAGGATGGATCAGAGAGTAAAGGACCCACCTCCAGGATGGATCAGAGAGTAAAGGACCCACCTCCAGGATGGATCAGAGAGTAAAGGACCCACCTCCAGGATGGATCAGAGAGTAAAGGACCCACCTCCAGGATGGATCAGAGAGTAAAGGACCCACCTCCAGGATGGATCAGAGAGTAAAGGACCCACCTCCAGGATGGATCAGAGAGTAAAGGACCCACCTCCAGGATGGATCAGAGAGTAAAGGACCCACCTCCAGGATGGATCAGAGAGTAAAGGACCCACCTCCAGGATGGATCAGAGAGTAAAGGACCCACCTCCAGGATGGATCAGAGAGTAAAGGACCCACCTCCAGGATGGATCAGAGAGTAAAGGACCCACCTCCAGGATGGATCAGAGAGTAAAGGACCCACCTCCAGGATGGATCAGAGAGTAAAGGACCCACCTCCAGGATGGATCAGAGAGTAAAGGTCCCGTCTCAGGATGGATCAGAGAGCACAGGACCTGCCTCCAGGATGGATCAGAGAGCAAAGGACCCATCTCCAGGAAGGATCAGAAAGTAAAGGACCCGCCTCCAGGATGGATCAGAGAGCAAGGGACCTGCCTCCAGGATGGATCACAGAGCAAAGGACCCACCTCCAGGATGGATCACAGAGCAAAGGACCCACCTCCAGGATCAGAGAGCAAAGGACCCGTCTCCAGGACGAATCAGAGAGCAAAGGATCCATCTCCAGGAAGGATAGGAGAGCAAAGGACCCACCTCCAGGTGGATTAGAGAGCAAAGGACCCATCTCCAGGACGAGACCCACCTCCTGGATCAGAGAGTAAAGGACCCACCTCCAGGATGAATCGGAGAGTAAAGGACCTGCCTCCAGGATGGATCAGAGAGCAAAGGACCCATCTCTAGGACGGGACCCGCCTCCAGGATGGATCAGAGAGTACAGGACCCGCCTCCATGATGCATCAGAGAGTAAAGGACCACCTCCAGGATGGATCAGAGAGCAAAGGACCCATCTCCAGGATGGATCAGAGAGCAAAGGTCCTGCCTTGAGGCTGGATCAGAGAGCAAAGGACCTGTCTCAGGATGGATCAGAGAGTAAAGGACCCACTTCTAGGACTGATCAGAGAGAGAAAACAAAATAGCCCCCCAGAATCAATAGGACAAATATCTACCTACCTACCTACCTACTTCTCTCTCTCTCTCTCTCTCTCTCTCTCTCTCTCTCTCTCTCATTATCTATCTATCTATCTATCTATCTATCTATCTATCTATCTATCTATCTATCTATCTATCTATCTATCTATATCTGTGTCCTGGGTTACCTCTGGAGAGATCTTATTTTGGGAGACCTCTATGGGACAATAGTGTTTGGTGGGGATTTCTTATTTGCTTTTCCCATGTTGTTGATTTTTCTTTGTGCTTTTGGCATGTGGATTTGATTCCTTTTTGTGATCTGACATGAAATTCAAGTGTTTCTTCTTATGAAAAAAAAATTTTAAAAAGACAAAAAAAAATGAGCATTTCTGTCCAGTTTGGTTCAGAACATGCTTGTACAAATATAAATACATATTAAGCAAATATTTGTGTTGTTCCTCTTTTTTTTTTTTTTGAGACATGATCTTGCTATGGCCCCAGCTGGCCTGGAACTCTCTATGTAGACCAAGTTGGCCTTGAACTCACAGAGATCCGCCTGCCTCTGCCTCCTTAGTGCTAGATGCCACCATGCCTGGCTTAAAGACGGCTCTTAAAGACGGCTCTTAGCCCTCATGTGGGTGCTGGGAATCGAACCTGGGTCCTCTGCAAGAGCAGTCAGTGCTCTTAACCTCTGAGCCATCTCTTCAGCCCCTTGTGGTGTTCCTTTTAAATGTGTAGTTGAGATAAGTGTTTGTTATAAATCAATTTTATCATATTTAGGTTATGAGATACTAAAGGACTAAGCATTCCTCTAAGACCTTACCACCTACTCTCTCCATATATTTTGTTTGTGATTGTATGTGGGATAGTATTATGTTAGGTGGGATTATGACCTTGCCATTGTTTTTATTTGAAAATTAAAAAAAAAAATTAAGCATGACATAAGGAAATGGAATTGTGGTACTGGGATCGTGGGGATATTGCTGTGACAGACCTGACCATGTTGTTTTGGGGAAGGATTGTAGAAGTGTTTGGAACCTTGGGTTAGAAAAAGCCATTGGGTGCTTAAGAGTTTGTTGCTGTAGAACTTGAAACAGTTGAAAGAGTCATGATGATGGCGGCCTGGGTTATGAAGCTTCAACGATGATTGAGACTGTCAAGGCTGTTGTGTGATATTTTGAATTGAGAATCTGGGTTCTGGTCAGCTGGGGCTGAAGAAGCTATGATTAAGAAGAGATTGGAACCACTTAAGTGAAACCTTTGTTTTACTGGGACAGTTGATGCTTGTTAGCTAGGGCTGAAAGATCACCTTTGAGTAACAAGAGACCAGCCTCATCCAGGTGAAATCTTCTGGGAAGTATTTCTTCAGGATCAGCACACACAGCTGTGGTCCAAAAGGGGCCTGAGCTCAAGGTGGAAGCAGGACTTGGTAAAGTGTAAGTCTCCTGCATGGTTCTGGTGTTGAAAGTGTAAGAAGTCATAGACAATAATTGAGGCTTGGTACTTTGAGAAGCCAGGAAAGGCAATTGGTGAAAGTACAGCCTCAGTTGTAGTGAAGATCCCCAGGATTGAGGAATAGAAGTGGTAAAAATAGTACCTCTTGCCCGCGTGGTGATGCATGCCTGTAATTCCAGCACTCAGGAGGCAGAGGCAGGCGGATCTTTGAGTTCAAGGCCAGCCTGGTCTACGTTGTGAATTCCAGGACAGCTGGAGCTATAGGGAGACTGTCTCAAAAAAAAAAAAAAAAAAAAAAAGAAAAAGTACCTCTTATGAGAGTCCTTAGTCAAGTGGATGGTAAATGGGTAAACCCATTTTACTCAGGCTCTTTTAAATAAAACTTTGATTCAAAAAAAATGGTCAAGAATCATTCATAGGCTAAAAAGTAAGATTTTTATGTTCAATACAAAGCAAAGTTAATTGTTAAATTTTTATTTTTTTAATGTTTATTAATGTGTAATGTTGAACTATTTTTTTTCCATGCGTATGTATGAGGTGTGTGTGTGTGTGTGTGTGTGCGCGCGCGCGCGCATGCACGTGCGCTCAGAGCAGTGATGAAGCTGATGTTAGGAATTTTCCTCTTTCATTCTTCCACCTTTTTCTTTGACCCATGGTCTCTCAATCAAATCCAGAGCTCCCTGATATTGCTAGTCAATTTGCTTCAGGAGCATTTGTTGTGAGTTCTGGGCATTTATTTATTTATTTATTTATTTATTTATTTATTTATTTATTTATTTTTGAGACGGGGTTTCCCTATAGCCCCAGCTGGCCTGGAACTCATTCTGTAGACCAGGCTGGCCTTGAACTCACAGAGATCCGCCTGCTTCTGCCTCCCCAGTGCTAGGATTAAAGGCGTGTGCCACCATGGCAGGCAACATACAATTTAAAATAAATGCACTTTTTTATACTATACCATTTAAAAAATTTTTTTAAATTTATTTTCATATGTGTATGAATGTATTGTCTGCATGTAGGTTGGTGCACCCGTGTCGTGCAATGCTGCGGAGGTCAGAAGAGGGTGTCAGATTCCCCTGGAATTGGAGTTAAAGACGGTTTTCAGCCGCCATGTGAGTGCTGGGGATTGAACCGGGGTCCTCTGCAAGAGCAGTCGGAGCTCTTAACTGCTAGGCTATCTCTCCAGCCCCCCCCATACCATTTTTAAAAAAGGATATTTCTGGAAATTTAGACATTTGAAATATCTTTAGTTTTGTGTTTTCCGAATTTCTATTGGTCTTTGATTAGAATATAACTTCCTTTGTCTTTGATTATTGTTGATTATAGTTTGATTTAAAATTACTTTTCAGACTATTTTGAGGCTCAGAACTAACATAATTTCCTTTTAGGCAACCTGAAGAAAACTTTGTTCTTATGTGGAATGTCAGTAGTATCTTAGTGAATAAAAAACAATATCTGTATTTTAGATTTCGCATTTTTGTTTCCAGAGGAGTTCTATCATTGTATTACTGGATCTTTGTCATGTTAAATCAGCATCTTTGTGCATGAGTTTCAATTCTAAACATTTTTGTTTTTAATTCCTTACGGTTGTCTTACTTGGATATGAAAACAAAACAGTCCAATGTTTCATAGAATGCTTTCTTTACTGTTACTCTTTATTGTGATTGAAGAGACACTGCCCTCTACTCATCCTTGGGGCAGATTGTCTGAGTCGGGAAAAATGTTTGCCTTGGTTTGTAGCTGATGGTTTCTAATACTTCCTTTACCTTTATGTAGTTTCTTAAATTTGTATTCTTTTCCTCGCATTTTTACCTTCAGTTGACACTCAACTCTAATCCCTCCTGCTGTCATTTTAAATAATTTCCTCCCTTTTCCTCTGCCATTGCTTTTGTTATGTGTATATCTGACTTGACTTAATTACTTTATATATTCTAATGTATTCCCCCTACAGAGGGCTGAGATTACCTGAGGTAAATATTGTCCCTACTCTTAAATAATGGATATCAGTTCTTCCTCACATGGCTACTAGCACTTTTTGAGTCTTCATAATGTGTTAGGCTCTATTATAAGCAATGTACATGTTTTAGTTGATGGTTTCATTTTCATTTTGTAGATGGGAAAACAAAGGTAAAGAGAGATTATATAATTTGCTCAAAGTCACACAGCTGATACACAGTAGAATGGGATTCTAATCCAAGAATTCTCTCTCCAGAGCTGTACTGTAACTATCTCTGGGCTGCACTTAAAAGTAGAATCTGAACATATTTGCCTCTAAAATCAATATGATTATTACAACAGAAAGGACTAATTTCTTCTGCCAGTGTATTTTCCCTCCGAGGAAATAAATTCTTTTGCTCATGATGTTCTTGGGATATACTAAAAAAAAAAAATCACTCCCCACTAAATTGTGTTTAGTTTTTAAGTCTCAGTTTAGACTTTAGTTCCTCTTTTCTTCATATTTCATAGCACTTTGTTTAGATTTAATACTTATCTGATATTATAGTTATCAGTATTTTTCTCTAGCTAGATTGAAAACTCCTTGAAGACAAGTAATATACCTTTCAATCTTTGAATCCCTTAGGATACTGTACTACAGCTCACCAGATACCTGGTACCTGGTGGGCTGTAGTACAGTATAAGGTCTTGATAAAAGCTTATAAAAATTGTTTTCAATTTTTTTATTGCATAATATTCATTTCCTTAATTTTAAATTAGTATTTTTTTTGTTGTGAAAAAATGTATTCAGTAAATGGTCATATCCAATCTCCATGTGCTAATGGCCAATGGAATTAAAAACAAAGCCCAGCTTTTACAATCTCTGTCTCACAGTGATAACACATGTGGAGTCTTATAGAAGACAGAAATGGTTCCTATTACTTTGTTACCCAGAAAGTTGAACTTGTATATATATCCACCATGAAAAAAAGGACAAGATTATGGCACTTAAAAATTATCATTCCTTATTCTTTCTAAATAGTATACCCCACATGTATTTGTTTACACATCTTCATGTATACATTATAGACTAGGCTATACATTTGAGGGAAAACATGGGGTTTGTTTCCTGTGAACACATGATTTCCTATCATACCTTCAGGTCCATCCATTTTCCTGTGAATTTTGTGATTTCATTTTTCTTTAGAGCTAATTAATATTCCATTTTCTATATGTCCTAGATTTTCCTTATCTGTTCATCTTTGAAACCTGCCTGGCGCCACTGTCTTTGATGTTTTGGGCAAAATATTGTCTCATTCCTGTAGTGATCTGGAGTATATGGTGTAAGATCCTATATGCCCCAACCCCCTAAATTAATATTTCTTTTAAAAAGTTTTATGTTTTGTGTGTATGAGATGTAGGTGCATGTATGCCACAGAGCACATGTGTGGAGGTCAGGGGACAACTTTGTGAGTCCATTTTTTTCCTCCATTGTGGGTTCTGAGGTTGAACTCAAACACTTTCACCCACTGAACCATCTTGCTAGTCCTAAATTAGTAATTCTTTATGATTAATTAAAAAAAACAGTATTTTACATTTATAATCTTTTTTTTTTTTTTTTTTTTTTTTTCTCTTTTGAGACAGAGTCTCTTTCTGTACCCATAGCTGGCCTGGAACTCTCTGTGTAGACCTTGCCAGTCTCAGTCTCACAGAAATCCACCTGCCTCTTCTGTATCCCAAGTGCTCAGATCAAAGGTGTTTGGCACTGCACCTGGCATGATTTTAGATGCCTTTGGATTTTAGAAAGCAAATTCCTACCCCTAAGATGAAAATTTGCCATCCTTGAAGGCTTTTATAAGAATGAATCTATGAAAGAATTCCATAAGGAAAAACATGTTTGGGGTTTAGACCCTTTGTCACAAATAAATGTTTTTTCCAAGTTTGTACTTACTGTCTTAAATTTAGGTGTATATTGTTTACTTTATAGGAATATATTGTTAGAAAATTTTCATCAGGATTATGAAATGTGGCTGCTTTTAGTAGCATTTGGCATTTAGTCTGTTTATACTTTGGCCTCAGCTGACCACTTCTAGATCTTCATCCTTATGATGCTGTAAGAGAAGTCAGGTTATTGCTAATCTGGAAATATTCTCAAAACATTTCCTGAATTTACCTTGTATGTAGATAGTATATGTTTAAGTACTTTAGCTGTCAGTGAAAGTAATTTGTGTCCAAGTAAACAAATTCTAGGTGTCTAGAATTCTGATTTTACTCAAAAGGAGGGAAAACAGCTAGGTTACTTAAAAAAATTCTAAGTACTAGGAGGAAATAGATATGATAGTTACTAGTAATTAACATAGCTAAACTTCTTTATTTGAAATAATACTTCAAAAACGCTCATGCCCTATGTGTCTATTGGAAAGACAACGAAGCTAAACAGAAACTGGTATCCTTGTGCACCTCAGATTGCTTGTTGTAGGAAGTTGCTCACTCATTCTCTTGTTGCGTTTGGTTTGCCACTTTGGTGCTGGCAGGTTTCCCGGAGCTAGCCACTTGCATATCTGGTTGCAGTTCCTTAGATTTCTTTTTTTTAATAGGCAGGTTCCAAAAGTCTTGGTCTGGAACTAAATTTAGAAGGCAAAAAAACAGAGTATAAGTTTCAGAAGTATTTACCATGTGCCAGGCATAGTTAGGCTACTGTGATACAGAGATGAACAAGACATGGCCCCTGGTCTCATGTTTGGGAGGGAAAAATGTACTGTGTAGATGTGGAGAGAATGCAAGTGATACCTGATAGTCTCTGCTTGAGAAGAGAAAATGGACAGAGAAGGCTTAGTTCTAAGATAGAGTCACTGGGTAGTTTATTATCTTGATTGGCACAGTTTGAGATTGAAGCATGTGTAAGCAAGGGCTCTTCTGATCTTGATTCCAAGAAATCAAGTACTGGGAATTAAAGATGAATAGCAATTAAACAGGTTGCTTGTGGAAGAATCTTATTTATTTATTTATTTATATTTATTTATTTATTTATTTATTTATTTATTTATTTCGACAGGATCTTGCTATATCACCCAGGTTAGCCTGGAGCTCATAGTTTTCTTGCCTTAGCCTAGGATTACAGTTGTGTGCTACGACACTTGGCTAGGAAGAACTCCTTTAAGAAGCAGCAGTAATATTTAGAGATACAGTACCAGAGTCTGTCAAACTGACATTTTATAAGTGAGGAGATGGTCAGGTATTTGTTAACCTGCTACATTAGAGTGCCTTTAGTACATAGGCTTTGTGCACAGTGGCAAGAGATGAACCCATTGGGCCTAGATCTTGAGGCTCTTCAGTACCATATTGTGGGATTTGGACTTTGTTCTAAGAGTGATTAAAACTTTAAAATAAGTTAATTAAGTATTTAATTTTTGAATAGTCACTACATTCTCATGGTGTGAAATTAAAAACCAGTGTGAAAACTATTTTTTGTTCAGTTTTTGTTAGATTTAAGTATTGATGTTTTAGATGAAGCAAAAATAATGCTTTATGCTCAGGAACTGTTAACACTTGAAATGACTTATTCTCTGCCATCTTCCCTTAATAATTTTTTGGGCTGGACACTTTTTCTTAGGGGGCAGGAAAAATAGGAGAGTACCTGACACTGTTCTTGATCATCCCAGTTTCTTAGCTTTTCAATATGCTTAGTTTTTTCTTTGCTCTTTTTTTCCTCTCGGTTATGGGATCAGTTTTGGAGAATTGTATTTTTCCAGGGAATTACTCATTTCATCCAAATTTTGAGTATAAAGTCAAGACATTCTATTCTGTTTTTGTCTTGTGCTTTTGTGTTCTTTTTGTCTTACATTCTGAGACAAGGTCTCATGGTATGCCCCACGCTGGCCTCAGGGTCCTCTGCCTCAGCCTCCATAGTGTTAGGATTAAAAGGTGTGCACCACTTGCCTGCCTGCTTCCTTTTAGTGTTAGATTATCTAGTGCTTATTTTCCAAAGAGGAGCTCTTTGGTTTTTATTGATTAATGTCAACAGTTTTTCTGTGGATTGTGTACTTAGTCTGAGTATAGACCCTATAAGAAATATGCGCTAAATAGAGTTAAATAGAGCATTCTGTGGAAACTTTTACAAGAGGAAAGAGATGGGGAGAGCTGACTGAGCAGTGAACCTGAGAGTGTACGTACTACCGGAGATACTCATTTTCTTGGTTATACCTAGAAGTAGAATTGCTGGATTATATGGTAGTGCTACTTTGTTTTTTTCAGGAGTCTGTGTTCTTTCCATGATTCATTTAAATTCCTGCTAGTTGTACAAAGTTCTCTTTTCTTTACATTCTCACCACCATTGTTATCTTTTGCCCTTTTGGTAATAGTCATTCTATTAGGGATTAGGTGATATTTCATTGTAGTTTTTATTTGCATTGAGCTTTTAAAAATAATTTGAATGAGTTTATTGCTTCCATGTATGTAAGTGCACCTGTGTTGTGCAATGCCTGTAGAGGTCAGAAGAGGGCATTGGAATCCCTGGTACTGGAGTTACAGATGGATATTAGCTACCATGTTGGTATTGGGAGTTGAACCTGGGTCCTCTGCAAGAGTAGCCAGTGCTTTTAACCACTGAACTATATCTGCAGCCCCTTGAGGATTTTCTTTTACTCTATCCATTGGTCACTTGTGAGTCTTATAATGACTAATCAGGTCCTTTGCTCATTTTGAGTTTTCTTGCTTTTATGCTTTGAGGGTCTTTATTATAGCTAGATAAATTATAAATATTTTATTTATTATTTTTACTTTATGTGTATGCATGTATTGCCTGCATGTATGTAAGTGCACCTGTGTCATGCAAGACAGAAGGCTTATCGGATTCCCCTAGAACTGGGGTTACGAATGGTTGTTAACCACCATATGGGTGCTGGGAATTGAACCTGGGTCCTCTGCAAGAGCAGTCAATGCTCTTAACAGCTAAGCCATCTCTCCAGTCCCAAGTTGTAAATATTCTTTCCCATTCTGCAGACTGTCTCCTTATTCTGTTTATCACCTTTGCTGTGCTAGAGGAACTCTGAAACAAATTTTTATAGTTTGTAATGGATTTAACAAAATCCTGTGATACACTTGAAATTAGAAAATAAACTTAATCACACCTAAAAAAAAAAAAAAAAAAAACCTTCCCATCAAAGAATGGCCTGTAGTTAAGTTTGTTTTTCTAGTTTTGTTTTCTTGTGTATCTTAATGCTAAAAATGGTCGTTATAACATTTATATCAGTGAGAAGTTGACAATACAGGAGTATTCCTGTCCTTGGTAGTAGACCTGGAGATGTGCCACAAAGATCCCTCTTTAAAGAAAAGCTCACAAAGGCCTGGCATGGTGGTGCACAACTTTATCCCAGTATTTGAGAGGCAGAGGCAGGCAGATCTCTTTGAGATCAAGGTCTACATAGCAAGTTACAGGCCAGCAGCTGCAGCTACAGGAGACTCTATCTCAAAAAACAAAAACAAAAAACACAGAAGTGTTTACTGCTTACCTCTGAGGAATGTGAAATCCAAGCAGCCTCCTCTTCCCATGTCTTAAGGTCTAGTCAATTAAACAGACCTCCTCCACCCCCAGGTCATGACTCAACAGGGGCTGAATATTTTTGGATAAGTCTGAGCAAAGCAGAGATACAAAGACATTTTATCTCACCACAGAGTGCTCTGATTCAGTCCTTACTTAGCATCTGTCTGGTTGGCTGAAATTTTGTTGGGAGTCTTCCCTGCAACCGAAGCTGAACCTTTACCAATGGCCTTTCCTGGCTTCTCACAGTGACGAACCTCAGCTGCTTTCCAAGACCCCCCTTCATGCCTTAAAAACCAGTACCATGTAGGACACTCTTACACATTACCAAGTTCTGCTTGCAGCTTGAGATGGAGCCTCAGGGTCCCCTCTCAGACCACAGCTATTATGTGCTGACCTGAAGAAATGCTTCCCCAGAAGATTTCACCTCAGTGATGCTGGTCTCTTGTTACTCACAGGTGATTTTCAGCAACAGCTGAACAGCATCAATTGTCCCAGTAAAGCACAAAAGGTTTCACCTCCAAAGATTCTTATTTTGACACAACCAGCCCTGATGGAGCCTTTGCTTCCCTTTGAAGCCTCACAAGCCAGGTCTCCATCCTCTGTATCTCTTTCAGCATTATCTTTCAAGTTCTAACAGAACAGCTCACTAAGCTCCAAGGACTTTTCCAGTCCAAAGCTCCAAAAATTTCTAGTCCTCCCAAACACATATGGTCAGGTCCATTGTAGTGATACGGCAGAATCCTGGTACAACTTCTGTTTTAGTTTCTTTCTTATTGTTGTGATAAAACACCCTGACCAAAATCAACTTGGGGAGGAAAGGGTTTATGTTATCTTACATTTCCCAGGTCACAGTTCAACACTGAGGGAAGTCAGGGTAGGAGCTCAAGGCTAGACCCTGGAGGCAGGAGCTGAAGCACAGACCATAGAGGAACTCTGCTTTTTGACTTGTTCTCCTGGCCTGTGCTCAGCCTGCTTCCTTATACAACTCAGGTCCACCTGCCCAGGGGTGGCCCCACCCACAACAGACTGGGCCTACCCATATCATTCAATCAAGAAAATGCCCCACAGACATGGTCACAGGCCAGTCCAATAGAGAAAAAACAAAATTCTCAGTTGAGGGTCCCCTCACCCAGGTGTGTCAAGTTGACAGCTAAAGCTATCCAGCACAGTCTGTTTGAGTTTTATCCATACTTAATTTCTCCCCTCCCATTCACTGATGTAGATTTATTTGCAAGTCTCAAAAACACTATCACCTCAACTTAAGAGAAACCAATCCATAATAACTTCTGATCTAATGGGATTAGTTTAATGGAAGGAAATACACAGCAAAAAGAATTTAAAAATGTGATTGTTACATGGAAGAAGCATAAGATACCAGAATAGTGTATTATCCACAGGACCTAAGAAGCCAGGATAATGATATTGTTTAGGGAGGGAGCATGGGGTAATAATCAGAGCATAAACCTGGGCTACTACTTCCAGGTCAGTTGCCTCGATTATAATATGGAAATGGCAAGCATCCTCTCATATTTGAGGCAAGGAGCCTAGATTTGGTTACCCGTGTGATTAGTGGAAGATTCCCAGCAGCAAGAGAGAGGACCCAAAGTACAAAAGTTTTTTTTAGTGTTAACCTCATTTGTAAACATGACTGGATGGATAAGCACCCTAAGAATTGTAAAATAGACTTCTGGTACTGTCTATAAGGCCATTTCTAGAGTGAGTTAATTAAGAGAGGTGGGAGACCTATTTTGAATGAAGAAATACCATCCAGTGGACTCGGAGCCTAGATGGGTGAAAGGGAAAGGAGACTCACCATCTGAGCTCCGTCTCTATGACCTTTGTGGTGTGAGCTCTTTGCTGTGTCATCCCTTCCCTGCCATGGTGGACTGAAACCTCTGAAACTGAGAAAAGGAAATCTTCCCTTGAGGCATTTCTCTTTGGTGTTTTTCACAGTGAAGAAGAGTCTAACACATCTAGATTTGTGTTAGTTTACTGAAGCCCAATTTGCCATAACAGTTCATGTGGCCAGGCTTTGATTCAAGAATGGAAAAGTAGATTTCCACCGTTCCTTGGGAGGATTTATAAAATAGTTCTACACGTGTGGGCATTTATACACATTCATATTTGTGCTCTCTCTCTCTGTCTCTCTTCCTCTCTCCCTCTCTTCCTCTCTTCCTCTCTCCCTTGCCTCCCCCCTCCCCCCAAACAGTATCTGTTTTAGTTACATAATACTGGTAAGCATGTATCAGCACCCAGATTTTTGGATTAGGGATACCCATCTGGTAAAATTTGTGCAGCTATTCAAATTTGAAAAACTGTGAAATCTGAAATACTCCTCTGCTCAAGCATTTCATGTAGAGGACACTTGATTTGTATAGAGACAACTGGAGTATTCTTTTTTTGGAAGAGAGGTTTGAGATAGGGTTTCTCTGTAGCCCCAGCAGGCTTGGTATTCACTATCCAGACCAGGCTGGCTTCCATCTTTTTTTTTTTTGCCTCCATCTTACAGAGATCTGCATGCCTCTGCCTTCTGAATGCTGGGATTAAATGCATGTGCTACCACCATACCTGGTCAACTGGACTGTTTATAATGAATGAGTTTTCCTCTGTAGGTTATGAAAAAGAATACACCCATTTGGGGAATTCGATATTTTTTGTCTATTATTTATATTTTATGTATATTAATGTATTGCCTATACGGATGTAAGTGCACTCGTGTCATGCAATGCCCGTGGAGGTCAGAAGATAGTGTTGGATTCCCTGGAACTGGAGTTGCAGACAACTGTTAGCTGCCATGTGGGTGCTGGGAACCAAAGCTGGGTCATCTGGAAGAGCCGACAGTCCTCTGAACCACTAACCCACCTCTCCAACTCCATCCATACTTTCTTTTTTTTAATATTTTTTATTGTTATTAAACTTTTTCATACATCAAATGAAGTAACACAGTCCCAGTAAAACAAACGACAAATGTTATCCCTCATCTGTGAATGCTAGCACCAAGCACCTAGTTGTAAGACAAACTGAGCAAGATTAATGTTATATTACTCATGATCTGAAAGGAACTGTGCTCTTTCTTCTATTGTGAATCCCTTAACAGGTTCTAGAATTAACCTGCCATTTATTTTCAGACTTTGGAATTTAGGTATATGGGGGGAGGGTATGTATGAATATTTTAGAGTAATATAAAATCAAAATGGAACAATGTGAATCTTGAACTATGATTTGGAAATAACATACAGTTTGTTTTCAGACAGCATAACTTTAGTATAGGTGAGGCGCATATATATATATATATATATATATATATATATATATATGCATACTTTCTTTTTAACATTTTATAGTAATCTTAATATTGGTAACACATAGCAAATAAAGTAACTCTTTCTCTTTTCCTTTGCAGTAAGAAAAGTGGAAAAACATTACAGAACAATGAGGTAAAAAAATTTAAATAATGTACTTTGGGGGATGCCATGCATTTAGTTAATTTATTTTGCTAGTTAATTTTGAATAAGGATTAAACCAGAATTTTAGAATTACTAGGGAACTTTTAAAAATAACTTTCAGCGGGCTGTGGGGATAGCGCAGCCGTTAAAGGCCGAGGCTAAGAACCATAAAAACAAAACAAAACAAAAAAAAAACTTTCAGCTTGGCAGGGTGGTGCACACCTTTAACTCTAGCACTCAGGAGGCAGAAGCAGGTTGATCTCTGTGAGTTCAAAGACAGCCTGGTCTACAGAGTGAGTTCCATGCCAGCTGGGACTACAGGAAGACCCTGAATCCCCCCGCCCCCCGAGAAAATAACTTTCTACTTAACTACATATGTAGGAATTCTTTTTGAAATAGTCTCATCTAGAGTGTTCTGGTATTTACTGTGTGCATGGATAGTAGTGTTCTAAGGATGCAGTCATAGCTCTGTTAGTTTTACTACCCATCTAGCTTTGTTTTTCTTCTTTTTTTTGAGACAGGGTTCCCACACATATACAGCCTAGGGTAGCCTTAAACTTGACTTTCCTGCTTCAGTCTCCTTATGTTCCTTTAAATGTATCACGTTGCCTTCCACGAGGTGTTCTTCCTCCCTGGACCAGGGCTTGTAGAGCCTGGGTCTAAACCCTGGCAGGGAGGGTGAGGATTCTGAAGTGAGGCCAGATAGAATGGGGGGGGGGGCGGGACACAGACCCAGAGATGGGACCAGGAGCAATTCCACAAGGGGAAAAAAATCTCGATTTATTGCTGTAACTCAGGGTTTTTATACAGAACCTTGTAGGGGGTTGGGACAGGCAAGGTTTCAGGCCATATACTCAGATCACTGTAGGAATGTGACAATGCTTTGCCCCAAGCATCAAAGAAAATTGGTGCCAGGCAGGTTTTCACAGGTAAGCAAGATATCAGCAGGAGTTCAGGCTTGGAGGCTGCTTGCTGACTCTCTAAGTGCTTCTGCCAAAAGAATACCAGCATCCTTAGTGTAGTGGGATTTACATGTGTGTAAAAGAATGCAATTCAAGTTTTATTCCTTTTAGTATTTATTATGTGACTTATTTTTTTCTTTTTCAATTCTGTAAACTTCTGGACTTATACTAGACTCTAGGTAAGCATTGTGCTTAAAAACTGGGCACTTACTCAAATAAGATTTAGTTAGCATAGAATGCACCTGCATTGTTTCATTATTTGAAGTGAAAACTATATTGCTAGTATTCAGCCTAATGTTGCTTTTTTTTTTTTTTAACTATAAGTAGTGTTTACATCAAGTTACTGGTAAATTATAACCTTTAGGTATCTTTTGATGAACATCTGATGACAGATTCTCTACATCTGTATTCATGAATGATTTTTAAAATAGCTTTATTGTGATACAATCCATACTATAATAGTCATCCATTTAAATTAGCAAGTCAGTAGCCAAACTGTCATCTATATACTATTCATAGTGTTGCCTAGCTCCTACTAGTATCTTAAGAAAATTTTTATCAACTTCCCCATATAATCTTACACTCAGTAGAAGTCCTTGTCTTCCTGTTCCCCCACCCCCTAGCAACCAGTAATCTACTTTCTGTCTCTATTGATTTGCCTGTTTGGGGCATTTCACATAAATAGAATCATGCAATATGTGGTCCTTTAGGCCTTTCATTTAGCATGTTTTCAAGGTGTCTCCATGTTGCTGCTGTATCCATATTTCTGTCTGTGTCTTTTTGCTGAATAGTATCTTATTGTATAGGTATACCACATTTTTATTATTTACCAGGTAAGGGACATTTACATTGTTCTGTTTTTGACATTTATGAATAATGTTGCTGTGAACATTCATGTACCAGTTTTTTTTTTTTATTTTATTTATTTCTGTATGTGTATGAATGTACTGTCTGCATGCAGGTTTGTGCACCCGTGTCATGCAATGCCGCGGAGGTCAGAAGAGGGGGTCGGATTCCCCTGGAACTGGTTCTCAGCCGCCATGTGGGTGCTGGGGATCGAACCCGGGTCCTCTGTAAGAGAGGTCGGCGCTCTTAACCGCTAGGCCATCTCTCCAGCCCCCATGTACCAGTTTTGAGGTAGATACATGTTTTTCTCTTGGATGGCCTATATTAATGTAGAATTTTGGATCTTATGGTAATTGACATTTTTCAAATAAATACTATGCAATTAGTATAGTTTTGAATGTAATTTTTTTTTTTTTTTTTTTGGATTTTTGAGACAGGGACTCCCTTTAGTTCCAGCTGGCCTGGAGCTCACTAATAGACCAGGCTGGCCTTGAACTCAAAGAGATCCACCTGCCTCTACTAGGATTAAAAGGTGTGCGCCACCACTCCCTGCAAATGTAATTCTTAAACCTAGCATGTTAATGCAAGTTATTCAAGTTAATTTGCCTTTTCTTAAAATTATTGTTAGTACTGACTAAAGAGCAGTTATTACCATGTTATATCTCTTAAGCTCCTGACCCTCCCCCCTCCCTCCCCCCTCCCTCCCTCTTCCGTTTCACTCTCTCAGTTTTTTTTTCAGCTGTGTCTGTATCCAAATGTAGCAAAACATATTTCTCCTTTAAGGAGACAGTCTCACTATGTAGATTACTATGGCCTCAAACTTCTCCCTTCTGGGTGTTGGGATTAAAGGCATATGCCATCACGCTCAGCCACTCTAACTTTTTATTCTTAAAAAGCTTTGAAATCCTTGCTTTATTACATCACTCTTTAAACAAATATTTATTGAGCCTACTGTATATCCCTTTTTCTTGGATAAATGACAGTTATAAAACTAGTCTTTATCTATAGAGCTTGCATTCTACATGCCAACTAGTGGACTAGCATTGTATCTTTAACAAAGGAGAAAGTTGAAATAGTTTAATATGACTTATTTTTAGTAAACTCCTATCTTCTAGTAACTAGCACCTCTAAAGTCTTCTATAACCTTTATATTAGTGTCTGTTCTCTGAATTTTGGTTTTTAAATAAGCACCTCTAAAGTCTTCTATAACCTTTATATTAGTGTCTGTTCTCTGAATTTTGGTTTTTAAATAATCTCTTCCGTTGTTTGAAAAATTGGAAAAAATATGCTTAAGTCTTATCTTCTGATATATCTCTATCCCCATAGTGAGAACATCTGAATTATCTTAGATGTGTCTGCTGTCTGTGTGGCATATCTACAAGGTCTAGGACGGCTAACTAATTTCCACTTATTTTATATTCTTCCCTGTTTTTTGGTATAATTCTGTTTTATCATATACTCATGTGCAGATTGTGTAGTGTAAACAAGGTAAATTTAAGTTAGGTTAAATGATTGGTAATAAAAAATGTTACAAGATATATACTGGTACTACATTGCAGAATTGTTAGGAAGTGCACACATCTGCTAAAATTAAATCTAATAGGAAATAGACCAGATATTAACAATTGAGAGCTCTAGAGGGTAGTGCAAGGTTCTCATTTTTGCTCATTACAATTAACTTTTTTTCTACAGTAAATATGTTGTTTATGAACAAACACTTAGATTTTTTTGTTGGAACTTTATATTTCATAATCTTTGTGGGGATAGTCTAAGACATTTTTCATAAAATGAAATTTAAGAAGTAAAGGTATTAGAGAGAAAACAGTATAAAGAGATAATTTATTGATTTTAAAATACTCATTTAACTTGATTTAAGGTACATGTTAAAGTCAAAGTGTATAAAGGTAAACACTGCTAGGATTGGTATTTAGCATTCGTAGGTGTGTAGGTATGCATGTATATATCTATAAATGATTACAGAGAATTATTTTACACGTTTAGAAGTTCTAAAATTCATCTGTAAAATGAAAAAATTCTATTTTTCAGTCTAGTAAAATGCTTTTTTGATCCATCCATGTTGATGATTTTTTTTTTTTTTTTTTAAGATAGAATCTTATTCTTCTCCAGGCTGGTCTGGAACTCACTGTTTATCTGAGGCTGGCCCACACTTGGGATCCTCCTTCCTCATTCCCGAGATTATTGGGATTACAGGTGTGGTTTACATGCCTGGCACAAGATCTAATTAATTTAAATATTCTGTAGTATAGCTTTCTGATCTATGACTATAAGCTGCTCTTTAATGTGTTTTCTTGGATGAATATGAGCGTTGCTTCCTGTTTTATAAGTGAATATGATTTTCATCTAATAAGTTTACCATAACTTGTATAGTAATGGTGTACATTTAGATTGTTTTTTAATTTTTATGGTGTTGTAAACTGTGAAGTTTTTTCCATTTATGATTATTGTACATTTTATAGTTAGTAAATAGTCTATATTTTGATAAATGATGCATAACTTAAAATTATACATTCACTAGTAATATACAGAATAGGCCTTTGTTCTCACTATTTCAGACATCTGTTCTTTTCAGTTTATTATGAATCACCTTACTTATCTAAGTGTTGACATACAAATTGGGATTTGTCACTGTTCTTTAGCTTTATTGTCTCCTGAATGCTATAGTAACCAGTATGCTGAGAATGGTACTTTTATTTTTCTGGTTTCATGAAATTTATTATTTCAGCTTTGTTAAATGTTTTTTTATCTAATTGTTTTCTATAATTTCCATGCTAAATAAATACTGGAAAGTCTACTGTGGATGTAAATCAGCAGTAGAACACTGAGAGTAAATAGTAAGGCCTGTCCAACTAGCTACCACCTTTTAGCTTTTTATTTATTTTGTGTTGCTAGAGATTAAATCTAGGACCTTGTACATGGTAAGCAAGTACTCCTTGAGCCCTTCAACTTTTAAGACAAGGTCTCTTTGCTTCCTGCCTTAAGCCTGACAAGGTCTCTTTGCTTCCTGCCTTAAGCCTGAGTACCAGGAACATGCACCACTGTACCCAGTTTAAGCCTGTGCTGCTTGCATGGGCTCTCACTCTCTCTCTCTCATCTTTCATCTTTCATCTTTCATCTTTCATCTCCCCTCTCTATCTGTATCTCTCTATTAATTGTATAAAGAATGAGTTTTAGCTGCTGATATTTCAGAGGGCTTCACTTGTACTCAACATTTTTTTACTTCCTTCATTGTACCAGATAACTTCTCGGGAGCAGCTAGAAATAGGTGCTCCAATGTGTTGATGTTTCAGTCATAAGATGGTCATTTTACCTCAGAGTTTTGCATAAAGTTCAAACTGGAAATAGAGAGCATTAAGATAACTCTGTAAAGAGAGCATTAAGGTAACTCTGTAAATAGTGTGTGTTTTACTACAGGTGCAAGAGAAAGGGTGGTGGTTGTAGAAAAAAGACTTGAGTCCGGGCATGGTGGTGCCCACCTTTAATCCCAACACTTGGGAGGCAGAGGCAGGCAGATCTCCCCTAGTCTACAGGGGGACTTTGTCTCAAAATATTAAAAAAAAAAAGGATGAGAGTAAAAGTTTAATGGTTGTATATTGCTGAGTTGTTCTCATCCTGTCTTTCTTAGTTGGGGAAATTTCAAAAAAGAAAAGGAGGGGCTGGAGAGATGGCTCAGCAGTTAAGAGCGCCAACTGCTCTTACAGAGGACCAGGGTTTGATTCCCAGCACCCACATGGTGGCTAAGAACTGTCTTTAATGCCGGTTCCAGGGGAATCCGACACCCTCTTCTGACCTCCGCAGCATTGCATGACACGGGCGCACCAACCTACATGCAGACCATACACTCATACACATAAAAATAAATAAATAAAAATTATTTTAAAAAGGAGATTTGAGTTGAAGTTGTAAAGTTTGTGTGTAAGAGAATAGTCTAGCTCAAGTAAATGGACTGAATAAGGTTTTAGTCTGTTCTGTTTACTTATATGCCATCATCATTTGGATTTAGTGCCTGTATTATATGCCATCATCATTTGGATTTAGTGCCTGTATTAGTTACTTTTCTGTGGCTGTGATAAAACACTGTGACATAGGGAACTTACAGAAGGACGAGTTTATTTGAGCTTACAGTTCAGAGGGTTAGAGTCTATATGGTGGGGGAGGCATGGTGCTAGAGGTGGCTAGAATAGAAAACCAAAAGAGCATATCTTCAAGCAGGCACAGGAAGTAGAGAGAGACTGGAAATCTGGCAAGGCTTAAGAACCCTCAAAGACCTGCGCCCCACCCCCACCCCCCAATGCTTCCTCAACCAAGGCCACCTGTCCTTAAATCTCTCAGAACAGCACCACCAACTGGGGACAAATGTCCAAATGCTTGGAGCCTTTGGGGGACATTCTCATTCAAACCACCATAGTGCCCAAAGGAACTGTTCAGTGAATGAATGAATGAGTACAATTCTGTGTGAAGTAGAGTGGGCCTGTAACTTGCAAGGAGATGGCTTACAACTGAATCTTATTTCTCTTTTTTCTTCTCTTCTTTTATGCATTTGTATGTAAGTGCACCCATGTTGTGTAGTGCATGCAGAGGTCAGAAGAATGTTTTTGGTTCAGATCCCCTGGAACTGGAATTAGGGATGTTTGTTAGCTACCCTGTGGGTGCTGGGACTCAAAGCTGGGCCCTCTGCAAGAGCTGTCAGTGCTCTTAACCACTGAGCCATCTTTCTAGCTCCAAATGTTAGGTGTTTGCGCCTGCTTTCAAACTGGAATCTTTCGTGTGTGGTAGTGATAACCACTGCTATTTTTCTTATTGTTGTAACAGAATGTCTGACAAAAAACTTAAAGAAGAAAAGGTATAGTTTGGCTCAGTTTGGGGGGACAGTCAGGAAGGGAAGTTGTGGTAGCAGGAGTGCCCGGTGGCTGGAAGCAGCACAGTTAGGAAACAGAGATGAATGCTGGTGCTCAGCTCGTTTTTTTCTTTGTACTCATTCCAGGACTTCATGGAATGGTGCTTCCTACAGTTAGTCTTTCTGCTCTAGTAACCCAATCTAGAAACTCCTTCACACACATGCCCAGAAGGTTGTCTTCTAGGTGATTCTAGACCCTGTCATTTTGACACTCCATATTAACCATCACAGCAAGCTATTTGAAAGACAAGAAACCCTGAATCTCTTTTCCTTAGTTTCATCTAACCTTACAAATATAGTACACCCAAACTTCCTTTTTTTCTTTGTCTTTTTAAAACAATTTAAAATTTATTGTCATTTTAATGTTTATAAGTGTTTTGAGTGCATGTATGCACCCATGCATGGTTTTCCCGTAGATGCCAGGGAGGGCATAAGAGCCCCTGACACTGGAGTTGCTGATGTTTTTCACCATGTGGGTGCTGGGAAAGGAATGTGGGTCCTCTGCAAGAGCAGCCAGTGCTCTTAACTGCTGACCTATCTCCCTGGCTCCCTTCCTTTCTTTTTAAACAACTGTGTGTGTGTGTGTGTGTGTGTGTGTACACTATTGCTGTTCCTTATGCCTCACTTTTCATCCTCCCTCAGGTAATCCTGTGACTCCACGTTTATATAACTCCCTAAATGTCAAGAGATCTTTTGTGTCTTCTTGCTTGGACTGTTTTTTTTTTTTTTTTTCTCACACCCCTGCCTAGTCTATTTGTAATTATTTATTTCTTGGTTTACTTTTATCTGTGTTTCCTCTGTTAGAATATGGCCGGTAAATAACCTTTGAATTTATGAGGAAGAGAAAATGATCCCTTGTTAAATGATAAATCTAGGAATCTAGAAGTTTATTATCATTGGTATCAGGGAAAACCCTATTCAGGATTTTTAAAGAAGTTTACTGTTAATCAAGGAGTGGAGGCTGGGAATATGGGACAGTGGAAGGCATGATGAGACTTTAGGTTCAAGCCCCATCACTGCAAAAATAAAACAAATCAGTAAATACTTGACCTTTTCCTCGCTGTCTGACTTCATTCACTGCAGTGCCTCACACAGCTCATCTGCACTGGCCACTTTGTTTTCTCTTAAGCACTTTAGCATGCTTCACTGTATTGTTTTTCCCTGGCTCTTTCTTCTACTTGTGCCTTTCTTAAGGATTACATCTCACTTCCTTTTTAACTTCTGGGTAATTCTGTTTGTTGGGTAGCTGTTTGAATGTAACAAGCTGCTCAAGTCTGTACTCTCTAAATGAAGCTACCCACTGTGAACATGTGGTTCTGTAATTATTCATTGTAGCTGTCTTAGAAGGTCTTTTTTTTTCTCCCCTAAATGTAGAAAGAAGGAAAAAAAGAGCGAGCCGTGGTGGACAAGGTGTTTTTATCAAGGCTTTCACAGATCCTGAAAATCATGGTCCCCAGAACATTTTGTAAAGAGGTAAGTCTTATGGAATTGTAAGGGTAAGTGTTCAACTTTCAAGAGTCATGAGATCAAAACAATAAATCATAGTACTTCAGGTCAGATGTTTTCTGGGTAGGTAAAGAAGACTATTAATTTGTTTCTAATTGTCACCTTTTGTGCAAGCAGTCTTGATCAGTGCCAGTTTTTAAATATTCTCCTCTTGTCGGTGAGATTCTGTTTCATTTTGTTGTGTGTGAAATGCTCAAGTATGGCAGTAGGCTACCTGGAATATTGTTTTCTTATAGTTGAAACTATTGACAGAAACAAGATTAAAGAGAGAGAAACTTGTTTATTAGATCAAGATGTTAATAGGATATGTTTGAGGGTTGCTTCTTCATATTTATTGAAATAATGTTTTTAGATACCCAAAATGGTATCTGAGTTCTGTATTTTTAGGAAATAAACTGATTATAGGATTAAGACTTTATTCTTTGCCCCACTTTCATGATTATTTTTATTATTTATTGACATTATTAATGGTTATTTAAATGCTGTGTTCTCCCTCTTAGTCACCTCAGCATTTTCCCATTCTGCAACTAGAAATGTCATCTCCCATGACTTTTTCTCTTCCCCGTGTCCTCTTTTTAGTCATTTCAGTGTAGTAACTTTTCCTTCAATTCTTACCCAGATGCTTGTCCAGAATCACTTTAAAAATATTTATTATTTTTTTTATTTTATGTGTATATTGCCTGCACGAATGTAATTGTACCCACTGTGCAATCCCTGAGGAGTACAGAAGCGAGTGTGGGATCCTCTGGAACTGGAGTTACCAACATTTGTTAGCTGCCATGTGGGTGCTGGGATTCAATCCCAGTCTTCTGCAAGAATAGCCAGTGCTCTTAACACTGAGCCATCCCTCCAGCCCCCTGAATAACTTTATAAAGATTGCTTCTTCCAGCCAGGTGTGGTGGGACTCAGGAGGCAGAGGCAGGCAGAATCTCTGTCAGTTCAAAGCCAGTCTGGTCTACATAGTGAGTTCTAGAGTTCCAAGCCAGCTAGGGATAGAGGGAGATGTCTCAAAAAGACCAAACTTCTTAGAATATAAATCTGCCCACTGCTCAAGTTTTAAAGCATATTGCCTTCTAATAACAGTGAGACAGGATGAGATGTTCCATAATCACCATGACTTCTAAAGAGGGTCACATTCTTTCCACACGCAGGACTTGTTCTCTTCCTTTTACCTTAGCAGTGTTTTCTTAATGTAATGTAAATACCCTTTGCTTTTTTCTAATCAGACAGGGGCAATATTTATTCCTTGAAAAAATTGGAAGCTGGCATGAAGACAAATGCCTGGAATTCCAGCACTTGGGAGAGAGAGGAAGGAGGATTGTGAGTTAGTGCTGCCTGGACTACTTGGGACCCTGTCTGAAAACCAGAAAGGAACGAAAAAAAAATGAGATATTTTTTTTCTTCTTGGCACCTATCAGTTTCCCACTCATTTTATGTTTTCTTTTATTGGAACATATATTTTGCTAACAGTGAAATCACATATTTAATTTTTTTTACCTGCAGTTACAGTTGAATACTTATTTAATTTTAAGTGTTTTTTTTATTGATTGATTGATTGACTTTGATACAATATGTAGCCAAGCTCATTTCAAACTCAGTATCCTCTTGCCTTTCTTCCTGAGTGCTGGGAATACAGATGTGCCATCACACCTAGTTCCAGTACCCCCGAATTTTTCAGAAGTCACTTTTCTCCTTGTAGTCTTAACTGCTCTTATTATATTTACCTAGATTATAGGCTCTTATCCTGAGCAGGTCCTGGACGTATACTTTCATACATTTCCAGTCAATGGCATCCTCTTGTCATTGAGACCCTGCCTGTCTACTCCCCAAGAGCAAGAATGTTAAAAAAAAAGCTTCAATATTCTTTATCTTCTTTGTGAAGGTATCCCATAACTCTTCAGTCATGATTAATAATTATTTTCTCTTTTCTACAATGTTCTAGTTTGTCTTCAATTGCTGTGACAAAACACTCTGACCAAAACCAACTTGAGGGGGAAAGGATTTATTCAGCTCACATCTCCTGGTCACAGTTCATCACTGAGGGAGTCCAGCAAAGGAACTCAGGGCAGGAACCTGGAGGCAGGAGCTGAAGCACAGGCCATGGAGGAATGCTTCTTACTGGTTTGCTCCCCTGGCCCATGTCAGCCTGCTTTCTTATACAGTACAGAACCACCTGCCCAGGGTTGGCACCACCCACAGTGGGGTGGACTCTCCCACATCACTCAACAATCAAGAAAGTACCCCATAGATATGGCCACAGGCCAGTCCAATGGAAGGCAGTTCCCCAGTTGAGGCTTCCTAAACCCAGGTGTGTCAAGTTGACACTAAAGCCTTCCAGCACATACAATTTCCTTGGTTCTGAAGAATTCCTGTTTAAAATAGAGATTTCTTTGAAATAATCAATCTGTTACTCCTCTAATTGGTTGACAATTCAATGTTTATTTTAACTGTTACAAGGATTTGCTACATGGAAAATGAATATGAGGCTTCAGCTAGGTCCTTAGGAGTTAGTGGCAAAGGAGGAAGGAGTTAACTTGGCCAGGCTTCTAGTTTAGTCTAGATCTAGCCATGCCACAGAGTCATTTTATCCAAGTTTAACCCTAATTCAAGAAAGCAAAATAAACTCCCTTGAAAATCACAGAAGAATGAGATAGAGAAGGGAAAATACAGCATAGGAGTATATAGAAGTTCACACATATCATAAGTATATAGAAGTTCACACATATCATAAGTATATAGAAGTTTACACATATCATAAGTATATAGAAGTTTATACATATCATAAGTATATAGAAGTTTACACATAAGTATATAGAAGTTCACACATAAGTGTATAGAAGTTTATACATATCATAAGTATATAGAAGTTTACGCATATAAGTATATGGAAGCTCACACATATCATAAGTATATAGAAGTTCACACATATAAGCTGAGGAATGGATCGCCTAAGTAAGTGCATGTTTTACTGTCCAGTGCATGAACATTAAGAATAGAGTTAGTGATGAGGCTAAGACTTCTTTTATAAAGACATTTCAGAACTGTCACTAGTCAGAGTTGGCCAGATTTTGTTATGGTAAGGCAAGTTAATGCCATACTTTATTTAAACAGAAGTTACCCTAGAAAAACAAGGAAAAAAATAAACTATCTTTGTCTGTTATTTTCATACTTCAGTGATTAATTTAGAATTGAGACTGTACTTAAGATGTGAATTAAAAAGTTAGGATTACAGTTAAATTGACGTCTATAGTGAGCATTTATTAAAGCCAATACATCTTCTGTTTCTTGAATACCTAACTTTGAGATTGTAGGAGATGATAGGAAAATGATCTTTCATGAATGTTAACCCTGGCAAACATGGAGTAGCAGATGTCACAGTTCATGCACACAGACGTCATGCACTGCTTCTGTGCTGTAAGTCTTTTGCTTTCATTTAAAGGGCTACACTTCCAGTATCTTTTTTAAAAAATATTTTTTTATAAAATTTTTATGAGTAATGGATTCAATTGCTTCTCAAAGCCTTTTTTCCTGACATTTGCTTCTATGTTACTTTCATAATTTTCCAATTTAGAGAGCCGAAGGTCAACCTGAATATCTGTATTGGTGAGAGCAGTGGAGTGCAGCAGTGTTCTCCTCACTAAGTTACCTAGCCTCACCTCTCCATTCATTTTTGTTGTATATATTTTTATGTGTATGAATGAGTGTTTTGACTGTTTGTGGGTGCAGTGCCTGTGGAAGACAGAAGAGGGCATTGGATACCTTAGAATTGTAGTTATAGATGGTTGTTAGCCACCATATGGGTTCTAGGAACCAATCCTGGGCCCTCTGCAAGAGCAACCAGTGCTCTTAACCACTGAGCCATCTCTCCCTCTTCATTCTTCATAATCTGTCTTGTCCAGTATTACTGAAGTATCCTTCCCTATTCAATCACTTTTTAAAAAAAAAATTTTTTTATTATTTATTTTTTATGTGTATGAATGTACTGTCTGCATGTAGGTTTGTGCACCCGTGTCGTGCAATGCCGTGGAGGTCAGAAGAGGGTGTCGGATTCCCCTGGAACTGGAGTTCTCCCAGAACTGGAGTCACAGACGGTTCTCAGCCGCCATGTGGGTGCTGGGGATCGAACCTGGGTCCTCTGCAAGAGCAGTCGGTGCTCTTAACCGCTAGGCCATCTCTCCAGCCCCATCTATTCAATCACTTTTTAACATCTGTTCTACTTACTGGAAGCTTACCGTATTTTATTATATTTTTTATTTATTTATTTTTTTGTATTTTCAAGACAGGGTCTCCCTTAAGTCCCAGCTGGCCTGGAGCTCACTCTGTAGACCAGGCTGGCCTTGAACTCACAGAGATCCGCCTGCCTCTGCCTCCCGAGTGCTAGGATTAAAGTATTATCTTTTTTTAAATTTTATTTATTTATTTTTTTTTTTTTTTTATGTGCATGAATGTATTGTCTGCATGTAGGTCTGTGCACCCATGTCGTGCAATGCCGTGGAGGTCAGAAGAGGGTCTCGGATTCCCCTGGAACTGGAGTTCTCCTGGAATTGGAGTTACAGACAGTTCTCAGCCGCCATGTGGGTGCTGGAGATCGAACCCGGGTCCTCTGCAAGAGCGGTCAGCGCTCTTAACCTCTAGGTCATCCCTCCAGCCCCAATTAAAGTATTATCTAAACCTTCTGGATAAGCAACCTCATGCTTCATGTGAGGTTGGTTGGTTTGTTTGTTTTTGAGACAGGTTCTCCCTGTGGCCACAGCTGGCCTTAGAACTCACTATGTCGACCAGGCTGGCCTTGAACTCACACAGGTCCACCTGCCTCTGCCTCCTGAGTGCTGGGATTAAAGGCATGTACCACCATGTCTAGCTACTTCATGTGGTTTTAATCTTTTTTTTTTTTTCTATCAGACCTCTTGTACTTTTTTTAGCGATTAGTCTTTGTTCTCTCCTTTGTTTTACTTCATCTGTTTAGCATATTTCTTTTCTTTTCTTTCTATTTTATGTGTAGGGGTGTATTGCCTGCATGTAGGTAGGTGCACCTGTGTCAGGCAGTGTCCTCGGAGGTTAGAAGAGGGCATCACATCCCCTGGAACTGGAGTTTCAGATGGTTGTTAGCTGCCGTGTGGGTGCTGGGAATCAAACCTGGGTCTTCTGCAAGAGCAGGCAGTGCTCTTAAACCCCTGAGCCATCTCTCCAGCCTGTTTAACATGTCTAATGTCAGCCGCGTTTGCTCTTCCAGATCTTCTCATTCTAACACTTATATTAATATGCTTGCCTAAATTCATTATTGTTTATGTTTGAATTTTGCCTTAATAGCTCAAAGTCATGAAACAGGGACAGTATTGGAGATTTTTTTTTTTAAAGAAGTTAAACCTTATTATTCATATTTTTTGCTTCATTATTTGGTAGTTGTTCAGTTAATATAGTAACCATTTTCATTGATCTTTGTTAAAGCAGTGTATTAAGAAATAGAAGAAGTCAGGCGTGGTGGCGCCTCTAATCCTAGCACTTGGGAGGCAGAGGCAGGTGGATCTTTGTAAGTTCAAGGCCAGCCTGGTCTACAGAGTGAGTTCCAGGACAGCTGGGGCCACAGGGAGACCCTGTCTCGAAAAGATCCAAAAAAAAAAAAAAAAAAAAAAAAGAAATAGAAGAAAAATCATAGCATAGTAATTCAGATACTCTAAGTTACATGTCTAGTTTCTGCCATTGACTCTTTGTATGAAAGCAATTAGTTGACCTACCTGGGATTCACTTTTGAATTTTAGGTGAGAAAGATTTAAATGATCTATAAGGTCTGTACCGTATATGTTATAATCTTAAGTTCCCTTTAAACTATATTTAAAATTACTTGTAGATAAAATGTACTGTTAATAAAATGTATATAAAATGTTGTTAGATTAAAACTTTGAATTTTGAAACCAAAAATCTTCCCCAAGATACTGTTTCTTTCTAAAATTCATTTAGTTTACCATACTTGGTTTATTTTAGACAGGATACTTGATACTTATTGCTGTTATGCTGGTGTCTCGAACATACTGTGATGTTTGGATGATTCAAAATGGGACACTCATTGAAAGGTACTTCTTGTCCATTCACTTCTATTTGTCTGTGAAGTACTAATTTGCCTTGCATTTAAGCATTGCCTTTAGAAGGGGAAAAAATGGGTAAAAGATACTGAAGTCCAGTAATGTATTTGTTCATTCACCTAAAACACAGTTTGGGGCATTTCCTGTGTGTTAGACACTATGCTGCATCATTATAGGAATATGTACTAATAATGATCAGGAGAAATTCTGGAACAAGCAAGCCTTCCTGGGTGACCGTGTGTGCAGGATTAGAAACAAGCCAAAAATTAAAATGTAGTATAACAGGTGCTATTAAGGAAACTTAAAAGAGCAACCAAGTATTGGACATCTGAAATTATTAATAGTTTGGAGGAAAATATGAAAGCATTTTGATGAATCATATTGATCATGTAAGAAAAAAATCTTAGATTTTTCTGATTCTGAAGTTATTGCTTTTCAGATTTACATTATATTCTTTCTATATACTGTCTTAATCATTGCAATGTGTAATTTGGGATTTAAAGCTGAAAATTGTCAGTTGGGATATGTTGGGTTGCTTTAACATTATTTTGTCCATGAATGAATTTATTGTTACTGCAATTAAAATGTCAAAGTGAAAATTTTTTCTTGGAATTTTATATCCTAGTGTAGATATTTTATCAGAAAATTTCTTAAACTACATAATCTTAGATAACTTTTTGGATGACACCCACACTTTTGAAATAGACTTTTTCTTTTAGATCCTTGATTTGCTTCTTAAGAATCAGCAGGAAGAATGCTTTATGCCCATATTGTCTAACTCATTTGTGTAGGAAAATAAAGAAGTTAAAGCCCTTCATAAGCATGTTCTTTGGAGGATGCACATTATATAGGCTTTTAAATTCAGCACAGATCTCCCTGAAACCTGTGGCCAGTCAGCACCTGGAGCTATTGGTTTCTTATTCCTGCTGTTAGATCATCTCTACAGTTTTATGTACTACTAATGCGTAGGCCTCAAGATTTCTCATTCAATTAACCATCACTGGTTGAAATATCTCAGGTGATTCTAATTTGCAGCAAAACTTTTTTTTTTTTTTTGTCTTTTTGAGATTTGGGCGGGGGGGGGGATCTCTGTATGGCCCCAGCTGGCCTGGAACTTGCTATGTACACCAGGTTGGCTCGAACTCACAGAAACTCATCTGCTTCTGCCTCCCAAGTGCTGGGATTAAAGTCGTTCACTACCACACCCAGCTGCAGCAAAGTTTAAGCCACCTATCACCTACATTGGGTCTTGCAGTTAATGCCCTCTTCATTGCCTTTCCTTAAGCAGGATTCTGCCCCCTCTAGCATGAGCTTTTCTTTACCTTTATTTTTTGGTTTTTTTGGTCTTTTAATTATTGTTGTATTGCTAATGTTTGGAAATTTCATTTAATGTTGGCGTGGATTTTTTCAATATTCATTTTGCCAGGCACACTAGGTAGATTCTTTTTCAGACTGGAAATTTGCTACTCATACTGTAAAATAATTTTTTTAATCATTCCTATTTTTTTTCTGGAATCCTAAGTTGTTTTAATCCCCAGCACTGATAACTCCATTATCTTTAAATTTCTCATCTACTATATTTGTGTCCGACACTCTATTTCTGTTAGCTAGAAAATTTCTTTAAATTTTTTTCCAGTGAATTTTTGTTATTTTCTTTCCAAGAGCTATCTGTTGTATGGATGCCCATTTAAGCACACTTTCAATTTTATTTATTTTTATTTTATGTGTATGAGTGTTTTGCCTGTATGTATGAAAGTCCACTCATGTCTTACAGTGCTGTGGAAGGTGTCAGATCTCCTGGAAATGGAGATATGAATGGTTGTTGGCTGCCACATGGGTGCTGGGAACCAAATCCAAGTCCTCTGCAAGAACTCCCAGTCTTTATAGCAATCTTTCTAATTAAGTAATTTTTCATTTCTAAAGTCATTAATTTTTTCTTGGTTATTTTATTTTTTTCATTTAGCTCCCAGGTTTTCCTTGATGGTCTTTGTTTCATGTTAGAGGATCTCCTACAGCTGCCTGTGACTCTTGGCTTAAACTTACACTTAAAAATAAAGGCCTTAAAGTTAAAAGTTAAGGCTTATTGATCATCTGGTCTCTCTTGGAGGGTATTTGTAGGAGTATTTGTGTTTGTGTTTATGTATGTGTGTTAGTGCACTTGTGTTTGTGTAAGTGTGTTAGTGCACTTGTGTTTGTGCATGTGCTTAGTGAAGATTCTAGCATTCTAAGAGATGGAGCATAAAATGCATTGAAAAGTTCATTTGTTTATTGCTGCTACTGTATCAGCTTTAGGAAGATTATTTTTTCCCAGCTCTGTTTATATAAGCTGTATGCCCAGGTAATTTTAAGGGGTTTTATATAGTATAGAACAGAAGACACTTATAGTCTTTCATGTGACTTATAAAAACTTATATTTTTCCTTTGATAATTTTGTCTGTGTTTTTTTAAGTGTCTTCCCAACTATTTTAGTTTCCTGAACTATAATATTCTCTTTGCCTATGGCCAAGTATACAATTTATGTTCAATACAAGCATCATATTCAGTACCTGATAGAGTAACATTAAGAATGCTGCAGAGTTGACAATTGCTTTAGCTCAAAGAGTAGGAGGGAAAATTATCTTTTAAAAATATTTTATAGCTGGGCATGGTAGCACACGCCTTTAATCCCAGCACTTGGGAGGTAGAGGTAGGCGGATCTCTGTGAGTTCAAGGCCAGCCTGGTCTACAGAGTGAGCTCCAGGACAGCTAGTACTAAAAGGGAGACCCTGCCTCAAAATACCAAAAAAAGGCAAAAACTAAAAAAGAAAAAAATATTTTATTATTTTTTATTTTATGTGTATAAGTGTATTGCCTACATGTATGCAAGTGCACCTGTGTCGTGCAGTGCCCATGGAGGTCAGAAGAGGCAGTTGGATTCCCCTGGAACTGGAGTTATGGATGGTTGCTAGCAGCCATGTAGGTGCTGAGAACTGAACCTGGGTCATCTGTAAGAGCAGCCAGGCCAGTGCTCTTAACTGCTGAGCAATCTTTCCAGCCCCTGGAAAATTATCTTTTTAAAGTTTTTTTTCCTTTCATTCAGGCTTTATAAATTCATGGTTTTGTTATCCAAAACACTATTAGTTTTCATAAACTAAGGATTTCCATTTTTTTAATTAAAGTTATTAGTACGTACAAAAAAGTTACAGCATACAGAAATAGTCAAAGAATGAAAACACGTAATTTAAAATTCAGAGCTTCCCGTAGGATAACAGCCTGACATGGACTCACATGTGGGGGATTTCCGATTTGTATTGAATTGACTCTTAAATATGTACTAATTTGGAAAATGCATTGCCAAAAGTAGGTCACATATAATTTAACAGATGATGGTGAACAAAAGGAAAGCCATGTAATGGGTTTGGAATTCTATTAGCCAACCTTTTGGATATTGTTTTAATTATTTAAAATTAAAAATGTTTTTTCTACAAGTTTCTTAAAGTTTTATTTATTTTCTTCTTTTTTTTTTTTTTATGTGCGTAAGTGTATTGCCTGCATGTAGGTTAATGCACCCATGTTATGCAATGCCCATGGAGATCAGAAGCCAGTTCTCTGATCTCCTGGAACTGGAGTTGAGGACAGTTGTTAGCCACTATATGGTTGCTGGGAACCAAACCTAGGTCCTCTGCAACAGTAGCCAGTGCTCTTAATTCCCAAGCCATCTCTCCAGCTCCCTTATTTATTTTTCTTATAAAAGCATTCTTTGGGGGGATTCACATGTTCCTTGCCACCCACACACATGCACACAAAAGCATTCTTTAGGAACTGGGTATGGAGTCATACACCTGTAATCTAGTTCTCAGGAATCTTAGGCAGGAAGATTGCAAGTTTGGGGCTGTCCTGTGCTGTATTATAAGACCCTGTTTAAAATACACAAAAATTTGACATTCTTAAAACAGACAAATTACAAGGGAACTTCCTCATACATTTAGCTCTCATTTGTCATTTGTAAAATTTCCAGTTTAAAGTTCATTGTTAATTTTCTCCTAAGTAAAATATTTTGAACTTCTGTCATGTATTGACTCTTTGATACTTGGTTAAATATTAATATTTATTAATTGTCAAAATTGAAACATTTAATTATTGCACATTCATAATATAGGGCACTAATTTAAAAAATTAACATAGTTCTCTGTCTCACTCTTAAAGTTACATTGTGAGGGGCTGGAGAGATAGCCTAGCGGTTAAGAGCACCGACTGCTCTTGCAGAGGACCCAGGTTCAATCCCCAGCACCCACATCGTGGCTGAGAACCGTCTCTAACTCCAATTCCAGGAGAACTCTAGTTCCAGGGGAATCCAACACCCTCTTCTGACCTCCGTGGCATTGCACGACACAGGTGCACAAACCTACATGCAGACAGTACATTCATACACATACAAAAATAAATTTAAAAAAATAAACAAAGTTACATTGTGAATGAATTTATCTGTCTTTTCCTTTTGGCTCTTCCCAAGATGTTAGTGGTTCTTAATGTACTTCATTTTAATTTCTTTCATATTTAAAACTTAATTGTTAGTAATGGCTAAAAAGTTTGTAGACTAGGAATTCATAAGACAGGCATGTGTAAGATGGAAACTAGTAATTTCATGGTGTGAAAGGAAGCCTTCCCAAATGTTGGCTGCTTTAACTATGAAGATACACTCTCATCTAGTTGGCTATAAATATATTTTAAAACATCCCATATTTTTTTAAAGGAATGACTAGATTATACTTTGTTAATTATTTTTCTTTTGCAGTGGAATAATAAGGAGAAATACAGCTTTATTCAAGGAACCATTTTTTAAATTTATAGCTGCTACTCCAGTGGTAAACAGTGCTGCATGGTGGCATGTGCTTTCTCTGTGCCTTACAGCTTGGGCAGCAGTAGAGCTTGGCTTTCTGTAGTTTGGTTCAATTTTTACTTAAACTGTTAAGCTTTTTTGTATGGTTCTAGTTGCTTTGTGTTTCTAGTATTCTTGTTGCTACAAACTATTTTTGTATAGTTCCATTTTAAATTTCTTCTTACCCAGCCGTTAAAAAAAAACACAACATTGTTTTTCAAGAGTTATAGCAAAATTGGCTCTTGAAGCTTTTCTGTTAGTCTAAGATCACATTTCCTAAAAGAAAATATGGTATATTATAAACCCCACTCAGATTTTCATATAGTAAAAGCTTTGAGAAGTTCTAAAGATCTTGTTAACTTTGTTTAACCCAGAATTCCCCAAATTTACCTACTCTTTCATAAAAAGGAAATATTTCCTTATCAGTCATATACTTCAGAGCTCTAGGTCTGAATATACACTGAAATACAGCAGTGTTTCTCAAAATTCATATATGTGATTACATTTAGGAATATTAATAAGGATTCTTTGAAAATAAAATACTGTGATCAGATGAGTCATGTCTTTTGAATATATTCATATGCATAATATACTCATCATAATGGCTTTCAGACTTTTAAATAACATAGTAGAGTTATATTTTAAGTTCTTAATATGTATTTTAAAACAGATAAATATGTAAAACAGATCAAAAGCAGATAAAAAAACAGAAAATAGAAAAAGAAAAAAAGTATCTTTACTAGCAAATTAAAGTTTTGTTGAACTGTGTCAAGGGACTTGAAGTCTCTACAGAACTATTCTGAGGCTTCTCTGATGTGTCAGCTAGTCCCAGGACCCACAGGTGAAGTCTCACTGCTCACCCTCTCTTCACGAAAACCTTTACTGGAGTTTGGTCAGGCTGTTTAGGCTGTTTACACTCCATTAATAGAATAATTGAGTAGTTGCAAGAAGAACTTTAAATCCCACAAAGCCCAGACTATTTACTGTAGGTCCTTTAAAGTAAAAGTTGGCCAGTCAAATCCTCTTTAGTCTTTTTGTCATCATTAGTTCATTTCAGTGAGAATCAAGGGTGCTAAAATATTTGAAACAATCAATATTACTTTAATTTATTCATAGTATCCAAGAATTCCTGGGGCTGTAAAGTCATTAGTTGATTCACTGTCTAGACTCTATGGAGACAGCTTAAACCTTTGTGTGTGTGCGTGTACGTGTACGTGTGTGTGTGTGTGTGTGTGTGTGTTGGAGAATCTAACCCAGAACCTTTTACATGCTAACTAAACACAGATTTTACCACTAGGTACATCTGTAGCCCTTAGGGTACCATTTTTATTTAATTTTGGTCTCATAGAGGAAAGTTCAGGCTATTAAGAATAATGTTTTAGAAATTGAAAACATGTTTGTAAGAACTTTTTACTTTTTTTTTTTTTTTTTTACTGTTCAGTTTGGTAGAAAGTCCCAAGAATGTTAAAACTTTATAGTTTTTTGGCATTACATTTTGCTTCTTTTGCATCTAATGCATTGCATGTGGTGTTTGCAGTGGTATCATTGGTCGTAGCAGAAAAGATTTCAAGAAATACTTATTCAACTTCATCGCTGCCATGCCTCTTGTAAGTTCACTTCCTTAAAAGCCTTACTGATTCTCTTTAACAGCTTTAAGAATTTTTACTTAATACTTTTTTTTAAAGATTTGTGATATTAAGTTCCAATTTTGTGTTAAATTTTGTAGTTTATAACCTATTTTTTTCAGTGTAAACTTTTATACTTGATTGAAAAATTATGTTTGGTTTAGTTTATGTTAGTAAACATACTTTTTTCTTTCTCCCTCCCTTCCTTTCTCCTTCCTTCTTTCTTTCCCTTTCTTTCCTGACCAGGTTTTCTCTGGTATTCAGCAGCATTCTATTAAATGGCGATAACACCCCTTTCCCACTCGATATAATGGAAAATATTCCAAATTGCCAGATTGGGAACTATACAGGGCAAATCACCTGAGAGCTGTTGATTTAGGATATAAAATTGTTATAATTTTAACAACTGTTAAATTGGAATTTATTATCTGTATTTATTTTAAAATTTGTTAATTAAAATTTTTTAAAATTATATGTGTATGAGTGTGTTGCCTGCATGTACGTAAGTGTACTGTGTCATGTAATACCTGAAGAGGCCAGAAGAGGGTGTCAGATCCCTTAGAACTGGAATTGAGGATGGTTGCTAGCTACCATGTGGGTGCTGGGAATGGAACCTGGGTTTTTCTTTAAGAGCAGTCAGTGTTCCAGCTGCTGAACCATATTTCCAGCCCTAAAATTTGGGGGGAGGAAAGAGAAGCTTACTTATAAAATCTAATTAAATTCTAGTTTAATAAAGCTTGAGATGGACATACATAAATTTTAAACCTTTCAAAATAAAAAGTGGAGATAAGCAATTTAGATATCAAAGATTGGGATTCAGCAGAAGACCATTGTTTTCACAAACAATACTGGGAACTTTTTTAGTGCTGTGAGTTTAAACTATGAAACCATGGAGGGATTAGTGTTAGTGATGGAAAAGATTACTAAAGGTGATTCTGGAAATAGCTAGAAAATAGCATTGGATTGCATAAAATTTTCACTAGTTTTGTTTAAACAAAGACACATTTTGAATAAAATTCTGTTGTCTAGGATTGTAGTGTTAGTAGAATGTATAAATATAAGCATTTGAATGTCTGAAATCAGGATAAAAAGATGAAAGATTTGAACTGGGTATGGTTGCTCATACCTTCAATCCTAGCACTCTGGAGGCAGAAGAAGGCAGAGGCAGGATGATCTCTGTGAGGTCCAGGCCAACCAGGGCTACATAGTAAGACCCTTTCTAAAAAAAGAAAGATAAAGGATTTGTGTTTTTACTTACCCCCAAGTAGCAAAATGGGTCTCATAATTAATAGTTTAGGATTAAGCTCCAGATATAATCAACTAAAACCAATTGCATGTGGGTTACTTGTTCTTTTTGTATGTCATTAAATTATCAGTAAAATAGAACTGAATGATAATTTAAATTGCCAGTCAAAAAATCAGAACTGTAGATACAGCAACTGATAGAGAAGTAAATTGCAATTTAGTAAGTAGAAGTAAAGCAAAACCAGTAATATTTTCTTATTTGTTTTAGATCTCTCTGGTTAATAACTTCTTGAAGTATGGGTTAAATGAACTCAAACTGTGCTTCCGAGTAAGACTCACTAGATACCTCTATGAGGAATATCTCCAGTAAGTGATACCTTGTTCTTAAATTCTAAGTCCTTAAATTGAATAGTAATTCTTGTGATGCTGTGGTATTAGAGAGTTTTGTTATTTATAAGATATCTTTTCAAGAAAATGGCTCTTAGGCTAGGGGCATATTGGGAGTGACCTATCAGTGTTTGGAACTGTGGTCCTGGCTCTTTTATTGCTGCCAAGTCACCCTTCTCTGTCTTAACATTAAGTTAGGATAATCCCAAGGGTCTCCAGGCTCTCTGTGTGTGCTTGCAGTAGGTAGTGTGATGGGAATATGTACTGTTTTCTGTACTCACTTTTCTAAAATCATTTTCCAATTGCTATTTTAGAGCTTTCACATACTATAAAATGGGAAACCTGGACAACAGAATAGCTAATCCAGACCAGCTGCTTACACAAGATGTAGAAAAATTTTGTAACAGTGTAGTTGATCTGTATTCAAATCTTAGTAAGGTAAGTTTACCTACTGAAGAAAAATTTCCTTGTTAGGTTCATTGAATTTTTCGTCTAAGCAAATTTATATAGAATTGATTGGGTGGAAGAACAGCATATAAATAATGCCTTTCAAAGAAAATTAGAATACTTAAAATAGTTTTGATTATATAATTAATTTAAAAATCTTATTGCTGTGAAGTGTTTTGACTTAGAATTAATAGTATCTAACAAAGATTTTATAGCTGATTTCAGTCAAATGTTCTCTTTACCTTTATACTCCTAGAATTGTCACAGGTTAACTTCAGTCTGTATTTCTAATTATATATCCATGAAACTGGACATTTCCTGTATCTCTTCTTCAGAGAGGGAGGGAGGGAGGGAGAGAGAGAGAGAGAGAGAGAGAGAGAGAGAGTGAGAGAGTGTGTTTCTGTGTTCATGTGTTCATGAGTGACAGTACCACAACATGCGTGTTGAGATCAGGGGACAACTTCTGCTGTCAGCCCTCACAGTCTACCTGGACTGAGACAAATCCCTCCAGTTCTGGTGATTCTCCTATCTCAGCTCCTCTCCCAATAGGTGTATGATGGGATTACAGGTGCTTGTGTTACTTTATTCAGCTTTAAAAATATATATATTATTTTTATTTTATGTGTATGAGTGTATTGCCTGCATGTATGTAAGTGCACCCATGTGATGCAGTACCCATGGAGACCAGCAGAGGGCATTGGATCCCCTGGAACTGAAGTTACGGATGGTTGTTAGCTGCCTTGTGGGTGCTAGGAGTTGAACCTGGGTCCTCTGCAAGAGCGACTAATACTCTTAACTGCTTAGCCATCTCTCTGGTCCCTACTTTGCCAGCTTTTAAGTGGGTTCTGTAGGTCTGGATTCAGGTTGTCAGGCTTGCATCCCAAGTACTTTAACCACTAAGCTATTTTTCTAGCACCTCTCCTTCACTATCATTAATAGATGATTTAAAGAAATTTTGTCAGCAGACTATAATATATTCTTTCATCTTGGCATTTGAGCAAATCTGTAGCTCATATCTTGTCACACCTGCAATAGAGAAGTGTTAGGAAATTAGTTTGTTATAATATTGTTAACACTATGGTGTGTTTGGGGCTTTTTTGTCTTGTTTTTTGAGGCTTGTTGTTCTTTGTTGTTTGAGATGGGGTTTCCTTGTTTTTTGAGATAGGGTTTCCTTGTAGCCCCAGCTGGCCTGGAACTCCTTAAATAGACCAGGCTGGGGCTACAAGGCCAGTACCTGCCTCCTGAGTGCTGGGATTAAAGGTATATGCCACCATATCTGACTGTGTTTACTGTTTTAAATATGATTAGATTCCTGACTTAAATTATGAATTATTTTTTTTGCCAGTAACTAAATATATTTGAATTTTAAACATTTTTCTAGCTTCTTAAAAATATGACACTACAGGAAAAGACAAAAACACATCTTGATATGAGCCAATTCATAAGCAGACCACCTGTATTAATAATAATGTAGTAAATAATAATAATAATTAGACTGTAAGTAAATAAACATAGTTTGGTTTTTTTGAAAAAATGTTCATGCTACTGATGATAGTACGTTGGTTGATTTGTTTCTGGGTACAAGCAGTACTTTAATGTATTCTGTTTCTGGAAGCTTGAGTTTTATCTCATAAAATAAGCTTCATAAGCTCACTTGATTATTTCATTTATATCACTTTGGAAAAGTAATAAACTCATAGACAATATGACAGAAAAAGGACCGTCCACTTCACAGATAAAGGTGTATCAAAACCACAAAAATGTATAACAGATTTGGAATTAACTCAAGTAATTTTGTTTAGTGTTTTTATATTACATTGAAAAATTATTAAGTTATCTTGAGAGAACAGTCTTAGTGATGAAAGGTGGGAAATGTTTTGCCCACTTGATGGTCAGTAGTGATTGTTCGGGATATTTCCATTTTAAGTTTCTTAAGGACTGTAGTTTTTATGTATCCATTGATCTGTGCATTCTTACAGACTCTTATGCTCAGTATCTGCTCCATATGTTGATAACTGTGCATTAAATGTTGAATAACATATTTTTTGAATAACATCTTGTATTAGAAGTCTAGACAATCTAGTTCTTAAATCTAATTCTGTATATTCCAATGTTTATTTTACAGCCATTTTTAGACATAGTTTTATATATTTTCAAGTTAACAAGTGCAATTGGAGCTCAGGTGAGTCTACTTTTATTCTACATGTGTGCGTGCGTGCCATGGTATGTGTGTGAAGGTCAGACAACAATTTGCAGGAGGTGGTTCTTGCTTTCTACCATGTGGTAGGTAGCCCAAGGATCCAATTCAGGTCCCTAGACTTGGCAGCAAGCATCTTTACTCATTGAGTCCTAGCTCTGCTTTTAAAAATGCTACAACTGTGTTGTGATAAACCTGATGGTCAAATAATTTTTTTTATTTCAAAGAAGAAACGTAGTTAATATGGTCTGGTTATAATACTATAGTATATTATAGTATACCATAGATTTAAAAAAATATCCTAATTTGGCCTTTTAATGTGTTTTAGTAAGAAACTTTTTTCCTGGCAGTAGTAACCAGGAGTAAAAACACATTGCACACATTGAACACACATGTACCTTTTGTTGCAAGAGTAATGTCTAAAAACAGATTTGGTAACAAATCATTTTAATATAAAATCTTAGCAGTATACCCAGAATGAGCATAATAGTTTTAAGGGTATTTTGTAATAATATAAATTGTTGGCTAGTCCATGAGTCCTATTTTCCTATCTCTGGTATTTGTGGTGACAAAAATCTCTTTTCTCTAAATATTCTCACTGAAGTCCAACTTTAAACATTATTTTTTAAATATTTTCATTTCATGTGTATGGGTGTATTGCCTGCATCTATATAAGTGCACCCTTGTTGTACAATGCCCACAGAGGTCAGAAAAGGGTGTTGGATCCCCTGGAACTGGAGTTATGGATAGTTGTTAGTATCAAACCTGGGTCCTCTGTAAGAGCAGCCAGGGTTCTTAAACTCTGAGCCATCTCTCCAGCCCCTTAATCATTATTTTAATATTATTGTTATAATAGCAAATCATGTAGCAGTGTGTTGGTTTTATGTATTTATGTATGTTTATGTATTTTATTGCTAATTAATAATTTCCCCATCAGATTTTGTTGTTTTTCTAGAACATAGGGGAAAACAATTTTTATTTGAATTTTTCTACTTTTCTAACTCTTTACTGCCCTGTGATTCAGGTTTAATCATTCTCATAACTTATTGTACCATAAGAAGGTGAATAGACATACTAATATTTCTTGTTTCTATGCTATAATTTGTACTTCCTATATTTTTATCATGCTTAACATTTTCAGTATACATTTCCTAAAATGCAGTTTAGCATCTCTGGCTTGTTTGCTATAATTGTTGAAATGCATTGAATCAATTAGAGTTTGAAAAGTTTGAAAAGTCTTGATACGTATAGATCTATTTACACTGTGCTGGCTAATAGACATAAAACGTGTGAGTTCCTGATGAAGAGAAATTACTATTGGTGGTGAAAAACTAATTATTCAGGCCATTATAATGAAGGATGATTAAGTCCAATAATGGACAGTTCAAGGAAGTATTCATGCCTGTAAGAAATGGAGCTGGTATTTGAACTGAGTATTTAACTGTCCATTAAATTGGTTAACCTTGTCAGATGTAAGAACAACCTCATTGAATGGCATGTTCAGGAAACAATTATTTTGGTAGGAAAGAACATAAGAGCTGTTTAGAAATGAAGGGTGGGCTCACAGTGAGGTGAAGCTTCTTAAGATAGTCAGTGGGTTGTGAGGTCATTTACAAAGTAGGAAAAGCATTGTATACATACAAGCTGGGAAAGGCAGACAGGTTGTTTAAGGGAACTGAACTTGAGGCATCTATCTGTACATTGAGGTGAGGATATGTGGTACTTACTTCACAATACTGTCTTGTGCTCCTAAGAGTGATTGTTACTAGAGGTATAAATTTAAGACGAGAAGAGAGCTGAGAAAGGAAACCATAGGAATATTAACACAGAAATAGAAGGCCAAGAATTATTGTGCAGTCTTGAGAGAGTATCATGACAAGTTCCAGCAGAAGGGTGTTAAATGACAGAGACGGTAAGCAAGGGGTGGGGTGGGGAGCTACCGGGATTGGAGTAGACAGTAGAAGTGGAGAGGCTAGCATGCTTCTCTTTTTTTTTTTTTTCAGGGAAAAAAAAATAGGGAAAATAATTAAAGGAACACCTCTCAAAGTCTCAAGTTAATTATAGAAATTCTACATGTTTTCACCCATTGGATTTTTTTTTTTTTTTTTTTTTTTTTTTTTTTTGGTCTTTTCGAGACAGGGTCTCCCTGTAGCCCCAGCTGTCCTGGAACTAAACCTGCAGACCAGGCTGGCCTTGAACTCACAAGATCCGCCTGCCTCTGCCTCTGCCTCCCAAGTGCTAGGATTAAAGGCGTGCGCCACCACACCCGGTGAGACCCATTGGATTTTATAATATCCTTGAGCTCTGTGTGTCATTCTTTCATTAATAATAGGGCCCAGCAAGCATGATGGCCTACTTGGTTGTTTCTGGACTATTTTTAACTCGACTTAGAAGACCCATTGGTAAGATGACAATAACTGAACAGAAGTATGAAGGAGAATATAGATACGTCAATTCCCGACTTATCACAAATAGGTAAGAAGAAATGTATTAACACTGTAATGCAAATTCATTTTATGGATATCGATGTCATTTATATTGACTAATAAATGCAACTACTGAAATAGTGTGGGTTTCTACTTGTTTTCAAAATAAAAATTATGAAGGATAGTTTTTATAAAATAGAAATCCCCCATGTTTCAAAGTCTTTTTCTTATTAGCCGTGTAGTTTCCTTGATCCACTTCTTCATATCTTCTGTTGACAGGTTAAAATTTCATTTAAAATTTAGTCATGATGTAATTCAAATTGAAATTTGCTTGTACTTAGCCAAAGAAACTTTTGCCTTAATTTATCCATTAACATTTTAAATGTCCAGTGGTTTGTAATGCTCAATAATTCTGTCTTCCAGATATATATATATATATATATATATATATTTTTTTTTTGGTGGGGGGCAAGGAAGGGTGCTGGGAGTTGAACCTCAGTACCTCTTGAATACTAGGCAGGTACTGTACTACTAAGATAATTCTCTTTGACCTCCACATGGATGAAATAGAGAGGAAAAAATTTAGACTTTGAAGCCTCTCTACTAGTTTCAGAATCTACCCCTTCTACTTACCAGTTAGGTACTGTATGATTTTAGTAAGTGATTAATACCTTACTTTTGCTTGTTTTTTGGTTTTGTTTTGTTTTTGTTTGTTTGTTTTTGGTCTTTTCGAGACAGGGTCTCCCTGTAGCCCCAGCTGTCCTGGAACTCACTCTGTAGACCAGGCTGGCCTTGAACTCACAAAGCTCCTCCTGCCTCTGCCTCCCAAGTGCTAGGATTAAAGGTGTGCGCCACATCACCTAGCAATTTTGCTTGTTTTATAATTAGTAGATAATATAGTTGTTAGGAGGATTAAATTTTACATACATGCTTCTAGCTCAGTGTTTGATCTAGAGCAAGTGTTCTAAATTTTCTTGTATCCATCTAGCTATTGTAAGTCAATCTTCAGGGTCCTAATATTTATTTAGTACTGGATGTCTATTGTATAGAAAGTTACAAAATTATTTACAAGTTATTCTCTTAGTAGTTCCCTTACTCTCAGGTTGTTTAGGTTGTCAGTGTTGTTAATTTTATATATGGAGTTTAATGCAATAGGGAGGCAGGGGAATATAGGGTAAAATAAGTAAAACATGTATATGATACTTTTTACTACAGAGGCAAATGTGGCCCAAAAGGGTGTAACACTAGAGACATTAGCTCTTTTACCTAAGATCCCTTAAGACAGAACAGTCCCTGGCACAGCAGAAACAGCTGTGGCTCTCGTTGGATATTCCCCTGGTTCTGCCTTGACTTGTATACTGCTCCTTTAATTTTTGTGATCATAACATGGAAAAAGCAGTTCCAGCTGTCACCAACCTTTCTACTTTACAAAATGCTCCAGAAACAAAGAGGAAACATTGCTTCTGGTAGTTTTCTAAAAGCTACCTTTCATCTGGGCATGGTGGTACATGCCTTTAGTCCCAGAACTCTGGAGGTAGAGATGAGCACTGTGAGATTGAGAGAGGCATGGTCTACATAGCTAGCTCTAGGTCAGCGGGGCTACGGGGAGACCCTGTCTCAGAAAAAGACTTTTTCCCCTGCTTTCTTCCTCCCTGCTCTCTCCCTTGTTTTTCTCTTCTTCTCTCCCCTGTCTTACTCTATCTTTCATCTTTCATTTGTACCTAAGTGGACACCTTGGGCCAGTGAGATGGCTCAGAGGGCAAAGCACATGATGCCAACCTGAGTTCTCTCCTCCAAACCCATGTAAAGTTAGGAAAGGACCAGTTCCACAAAGTTGTCCTCTGACTTCCACATGCACTCTGTGGCACTCCATACCCCATAATAAATAAATAAATAAATAAATAAATAAATAAATAAATAAATAAATAAACAAATAAATAAACAAATAAATAAATAAATGGCACTCCATACCCCATAATAAATAAATAAATAAATAAATAAATAAATAAATGAATGAATGAATAAATAAATAAATGGCACTCCATACCCCATAATAAATAAATAAATAAAAGATAGATAGATAGATAGATAGATAGATAGATAGATAGATAGATAGATATCTCATCACTGAGAACATATCTGGTGTAAGTCAAGCATGGAGCTGTTCTTGAGCTTTAACTCTAGTGGAGATGATGGGAGTGCAAGAACACACCTGACTGACCACAGACTGGACTTCTGCCTTGTCACATGAAACCTGCCTGTAAAAGGTGCACTGGACTAGTGCTCACTAGTTCAAAATGAGGTAGAAGAAGAAGGTACCATGACATAAAGACCAGTTAGGCTGGTATAGACATTATATATAGACAACTAAAGTGAATTACAGGAAAGAGGAAGGAACAATAGAAGTAGCAATGCCTTGTTGAGTACTGCATTTCGATTATTTTTCAGGGTTAGGTAGCATTGAAATTAATTGTTAAATTATTGTCTTTGATAGTGAGGAAATCGCCTTTTATAATGGGAATAAAAGAGAAAAGCAGACAATCCACTCAGTCTTCCGAAAACTGGTAAGATTTGTACTTGAGATTTATGTATTTTTTTCTTATGCATATATATGAAATACACATAGTTAAAGATATGTATTTTAAATAAAAAGAGCCTTTATATTATATTTTAAATTTAAAATGAGCTTAAAAACTATGTGTTAAACATACTAAATTCTCTATCAAATGTATAGATTTATTAATATCCTAAATGTATATTTTATAATAGTTGCTAAAGGAGGCTTATTGAAAGAATAATTAAGTGGTTCTCACAGATCAGTAAAGATTTTGTAGAGCAGGGGTCAGAAAACTTTCTGTCAAGGACAAACTAATATGTATAGATTTTAAATATTATGGATTATTCAGCTTTGTTGTTCAAAGACAGTCACACATAATACATGAACAAATAACTGGCTGTGTTGCTTACTGTTGGTTCATGAAACTTGAGTTACAAAACAAGGGACATCCTCCATTTTTGACTGTGGGTTATAGTTTGCTGACCCTTGATTTAGAATATAGAGATTTCTTTAAAAAGAATTTTTGCTTACTTTCTACTTGGAAATTTTGAATTCAAATAATTTTATTCACCCAAAAGATATCAAGTGCCATCTAGGGTGGTTGGTAGTTGCCATCATTAGATGCTAATAATTAGGTAGTAAATGTGATGGATAAAAACTTGCCTTCAGGGAGGTAACATTTAGCAGTAATTTGTGAAACTAAATGTTTATTTTTTAGAGGATTAAAATGTGGTTTTAGGTTGTTTTAGAAACTGGATTTTAGGGGACTGGAGAGATGGCTCAGCAGTTAAGAGCAATGTCTGTCTTGCAGAGGACCTGGGTTTGGTTTCCAGCACCCATGTGGTGGCTAACAACTGTGTGTAACTCCAGTTCCAGGAAATCTAACATTCTCTTCTGACCTCCATGGACATTGCAAGACACGGGTGTACTATACATGCAGGCAATATACTCATACACATAAAGAAATAAAAATAACAGTAAATAAAATCTTTATGAAAAATTGGATTTTTGCCTTTTAGCTTGACCAAGTTTGTGTTTGTTTTATTTTTGAGACAAGGTCTCCCTGTAGACCTGCCTGGCCTGGAACTCCCTTCATAGATCAAAGTAGCCTCAAGATCCACCTGCCTCTCCCTCTCTGGTTTTAAAGGTGTGTGCTGCAGTGCCAGGCCCTGACTGAGTTTCTGAGAATGTTCACTGATAAAGTGCCCTTGTAGCACTGTCCAAAGACTGCTATTCACTTGCTTGCTTTTCTCTGCTTCTCTTTGGTCCCATCCTATTGATAGTCAGCACAAATACTAATACCTTCTCTGACCAGCATATTTGAAATGGCTTCTGACAGTTCCCTCCATGTTTTAATTATATTTCCTTAAACGTGCATTTTGTAATTTTTAATTAACTTGGGGTTTTTGCTGGTGGTGGTTACCTTCTTTATTTAGAGACTGGGTCTGTTCTATTCATTGTAGTATCTCCACCATTGAGCACAGTGTCTGGCACATCGTATTCAAAGAATAGTTATGTTTGTTGCATACAACACTAACAAAGTACTTTGTACTTAGCAAGTTCACACTTGAGTGGAAAATATATAACTAGTTGGATGGTCTATGTAATTTCAGATGGTACTCACTTCTGTGACTAAAATGAAGTAGGGTAAAGGGATGGAGTGTGATGAAGGCTACTGCCGAGGTTGAACTAGATTGGCCAACAAGTCTTTCTTGCAGTCGTATTTTATCAAAAACCCACATGAAGTGATTTAGTCACAAAATGTAAATGTGCAGAAAGAAAGCATTGACAGCAGAGGGAACAGCAAGAAGGAGTCTTAAGAGAGGAACAACCTCTAGGCATTGGTGTTTCAACAGCCCAGTGCCCGACCGTGCAGCACCTTGAATAAGCTGATGGAAAGTCTGAACCTTTTAAAACTGCAGAATAAGAGGCTTTTTCTTTTTTTTGGGGGGGGGCTCATAATTTTGAAGTAAGGCATGATTAGATTAAGGTTACGGACTCAGATTGTGTGACACTGATTTACATTAACACTCTGCCGCTGACCGTCCCAACTGGGTGGGCTCACTCAATCTGCGGAATTCAGAGTCTTGGAAGGACGGCACGGATTAGGCGAATGACAGACAGAAACTACACCAGAGATATGGTTTTTGAATCTGCTGTATTTTACTGAGAGCAGGCAAACTGATTATATAGTACATGTCAGGAAAAGCAGATCAAGATCAGCACACCTTCAGTAACAATAAGCCTTTTACTAAAGAGTTTAAGTTTTACATATTAACCAGAAGCACTAACCAGAAACACTAACCAGAAGTATTTACACATGGCACTTTGCTTAAGATTAGCACATCTCCGGGAACAAACAGTGGTCGTAAAACCATAGACCATGGGTGGTTTGTTTGTGAGACATTATCTCCCTTTGAAGCTTTAGTTTGGTTCTTTCCCATTCTTCCTGGCGCCCGATCTATCCGTCGCTTGTTATCTTTAAGCTATGGCCTGGGTGAGTCTCTTAATTAGTTCTGTTTTCCTTAAGGAGAAGCCTGCCACTTGCCTCTGACCAAGTATTGCATTTTAACATGCAAAACTGTAACTAAGACTTCTATTTTCCTAATTTTATCAGGTACAACTCCTTGCTCAGGAGACTGAGCCTTTTATTAAGTCTGGAAAAACACTTTTGCTACTTGTAACTATGATATCACTCAGTGCAATATCTTCCATTCACAATATCTTTGTAGGGACTTTTAGGACAAAAAAGTCTTTAGATAATATTTCTCTGCATGATTTTGCTTAGGTTCACAGATATCTATGCATGTTGTGTAAGTCAAATGTTAGTGGGTGGAAGCTTCTGTTCGCCTGATTTATTTCCAGACACATTTAGCTGCCCCTTTGTCTGGGTTAATGTAATTAACTGAAGCTTAGGTTGTGCTGTGCTCAGGGAAAGAGTCAAAAGACAGTGTGCAAAGTCCGACACCCAAAAAGCATAACATCTTTGTAGTGCGTCGTGATCTTGGAAGCTGAGGCTGAGTACTCTGCCAGGGACCACCAGGGAGCATAGCCTTGAAAGACACATATCTCCCGTCTGTTATTATGACTTTTCGTCATTGCTCATACAGATGACGCTGGAGTTGGTGTGGCAGCACTCCACTCAGATCAGGTGGCATCAACTCAAGATAAAGCACAGACCAAAAGTCTCCACCAAAGCCAACCACTAAGTGCCAGTTTGGATAGTTAGTGTTGTGTCCAAATTAGTTCACCCTTCCTTTTTGCTTTGGTTACTGATAGATTTGAGTATATCTGCTTCTGATAATATTGTGAATATAAATAAGGATTATGCTTTGTGTATAAGGAAAACAACATTGTTAAGGATTTGCAAGTTCTATTCTGTTTGTGTAAGATGGTGTGATGAAATGTTTGTTTGGCACCTGCTTTGTGCCCAGGCTTGTGCTCAGCAAAGTGTACTGTATTATAGTATAGTCAGAAATGTAGCCACTCAGTAAATATATGTTTAATAAATGAGCTATATAGTTTGCTTTATCCTCAAGGGAAATTAATTTTTATATGTAAAGATTTTCTTTTGTTTTCTGTCAGGTGGAACACCTACATAATTTCATTTTCTTTCGGTTTTCTATGGGATTCATTGATAGCATCATTGCCAAATGTAAGTATGTTTTAAAAGAGATGATGGAGTATAATTTGTGGGAAAGTAACACAATGACATTTTAATCTTAAGTATTTTGTTCTAGATATTGCCACTGTAGTTGGTTACTTAGTTGTCAGTCGTCCTTTCCTGGATTTGTCTCATCCTCGACATCTTCAGAGTACACATTCAGAGCTCCTAGAGGTGAAGTAATGATAGTAATGAGATGAAAGTGCACAATTATGGCCTCATTTTCATTTTACAAGTTGTAGAAAAGTCTAATACTTAATTTCTCTTTAAGGATTACTACCAAAGTGGAAGAATGCTTCTGAGGATGTCTCAAGCTTTGGGTCGAATAGTTTTGGCTGGGCGTGAAATGAGTAGATTGGCTGGGTAAGATTAGTGTGATAATCAGTGGCAGAGAATGATGTCTATTGTCCTTACTGTGGTGGTTCTGATAGAACTAAGGAAGACTTTTCTCTGGTAGTGAACTTTTCATGATTTTTTTGAAGACAGCCATATATATATATATGTGTATATATATATATATATATATATATATATATGTATAAGTCTTATTAAATTATAGACCTCGTGTCCCCCACCCTATCCCCCACCCGCACCAGAGCTCATGTATTCTGCCAAACATGCTTTTCATTTCTTTCTCAGCTCTTTCTCAAATTCTCCATTGGAATGTTGAACTGCTTTTGAGGGCAGAAGTTCCACTGTTTGCAGTCAAGTTCTTTAATGCAGTCTTCCTTTTGTTGTTATTGTTGTCGTGTTTTTTCCAAATTATGCATCACTCCCAACTGCTTGTATAAAAGCTCAGGGGCCGTGCACAAGAAATACAAACTAGGTAATTGGCACTAGCATCCACAGATGAAGGGATACCATTCCGTCGTTGTTGTTTTCTGGGACTGTGTTACTGCACCAGCATGATGTCTGCGAGACTCCGACCATTTTCCTGCAAACTTCATAATGTCATCTTCTTACTGCTGCATAGAAACTCCATTGTGTAGAGGTACCACATTTTCTCTATCCATTCATCAGTTGAGGGCATTTGGGTTGGTTCCAGCTCCTTGCTACTATGAAGAGCCATAAACATGGCTGTGCATGTATCTCTGTGGTGGGGTTGAGTCTTAGGTTACATGGCCTAGGATTGGTATGGCTGGGTGAGTTGGCAAGTTCATTCCAAGTCTTCCAAGGGTTCTCCACACCTGCTTTCCTAGTGGCTGTATGAGTTTTACATTCCCCACCACGCGCAGTGGATGAGTGTTCCCGCTTTCCCCACAGCTCTCTCCAGCATGGTATCATTTGTTTCTTGATCCTAGCCCAGTCTTATGGAGTAAGTGATATCTTAAAGGCAGTTTTCATTTACTTTCCTTAATGATTAGTGTATGTTGAACACTTCTTAGATGTTTCTCACCATCTCTAATTCCTTACTATGTGAGGTCTCTGTTCAAGCTTTTTGCTCCATCTATTGAGTTGGGTCATTTGTTTTCTTTCTTATTTGTTTTTTGAGTTAGTTTTATATTTTGCAAAATCAATGCTTTGTCAGATGTTTCTGTGTGAAGGTTCTTCCCAGTCTGATGGGATTTCTCTTCAATTCTCTGATTGTTTCTTTTGATGTGCAGAAGCCTTTGGAATTTAATGAGGTCCCATTTGTCAATTGTCGAAATTCCATTCTTGCCAGCAGTTGCTGTCTGATTTAGGAAGTCTTTTCCTATGCCTATGTCTTGTAGTCTCGTTGCCAACTTTTTCTTCTATTGCCTTCAGAAGTTTGGGGTTTCACGTTTGAGGTCTTTGATCTACTCTGGGGTTGACTTTTGTACATGGCGACGAGGTAGGGAGTTTAATTTCATCTTCTACCAAGTTTGGTGATCCAGTTTTGCCAACACCACTTGGCTGAAGATGCTTTGTCTTTTCTCCATTGTGGGCTTCTTGGGCCCCCTTTCCAAATATGAAGATGGTGAAATGTATGTGCTCACAGTTTGATCTTCAGATTTTTTCCATTAGTCAACAGGTCTGTTTTTGTGCTGTGGCCAGTCAGGCATGTTTTATTGACTATTAGCCCTGAGTATAGTTTGAAGTTCGTATTGAGAGATCCCCCCCTGGTGCTCTTTTTCACTCAAGGGTTGTTTTGGTTAATTAGGGTCTTTGTTTTCCAACATGATTTAAGGACTTTTTTTTTTCCAAGCCTGTGAAGAAAACTCTTGGGATTTTAATTGGGTTTGCGTTAAATCTCTGTATCAAGAAGTTTGGTAGAATGGACATTTTTTACAATGTTAATTTTTCCGGAAATCCATGAGCATGGGAGGTTTTTCCATGCCTTCTGATGTCTTCTTCATTCCTTCTTAAAGGGTTTAAAATTCTTTCTTTGTAGAGATCTTTGGTGTCTTGGTTAGGTTTGTTCCTAAGGTAATTTTATTGTTTTTGAGGGCTATTGTGTGTGGGAAGGTCTCCTTGAATTCTCTCTCCAGTTGCATGTTGTTGTTTTGGTGTAAAGGAAGGCCATTGCTTTTTTTAAGTTAATTTTGTATCATGCCACTTTGCTGAAACTGTTAATTCAGTTCTAAAGGAGTTTCTGGTGGAGTTTTTAGGCATCCCTTAAGTAAACATCCATATCATCAAGGCAATCAGGGATAGCTTGACTTCCCTCTTTTCCAATTAGTACTCACCTTTAAATTTCTTTTTCCTTGCCTTATTGCTCTAGCAAAGTGTTTCAAGCACTATATTGATAAGGAGTTGGGTGACAGGGGGCAGCCTTGGCAATTTCCTACC
>VZQC01013734.1:2281596-2307750 GCA_009823505.1 Rhizomys pruinosus
GTTATTCTTTGTCCTTTTGACTTATCCAAAGGGGCTCAGTATGGGGTGTGAAGTCCTCTCTTGAGTGTATACTGGGGCGTTGTCCTGTGACTGCGGTCCTGAGAGAATTGTCTTTATAAATTGTTGGCTGCACCAGAGTTTGGTGGCATAATATTCATGCAGATTGTGAAATCTTCTTGGTGAATTGTTCCTTGATAAAAATGTAAATGACCTTCTTTGTTCTCTTCTGAATTTCTTTTACTTTTGAAGTCTATTTCTGTCTGATATTAAAATAACAACACCTCTGTCTTTCTTTTTGGTAACCATTGCTTGGCAATATTGTTTTTTTCCTTCTTGCACTTTAAGTGGTGCCTGTCCTTGAAGGTAAGATGTTGTTTCTTGTAGAACAGGCGATAGTCGATAGGGTTCTGTTCCTAATCCAGTCTCTCCAGTTTAAGTCCTTTTGATTGGGGAATTTAGTCCCATTAATATTTAAGGTTATGACTGATAGGTTTGTAGTTTTCCTTTTGCCTATTTATCCCTTTTCGGTTTTGGTTTTAGGTTTTCTCTTCTGCAGATTGGTTTTATTGATTTCTCTTTCTAGGTGCCTGGGGTTGGTTTGCTCCTGTTCTGTCTCTTTGATTTGCTTTAAGTATTCTCTGAAGGTTGGTTTTCAGACATGTATTTCTTTCATTCTTGTTTATGCATGGAAGGTTTTTCTCTCTCTTCCTATATTTTCGCTTTTTTTTTTTGCTGGGTATGAGTAATCATGGTTTGGCATCTATTGTCCTTTACATGGGAATGTTTGCTCCACGTTTTTCTTCTTGTCCATGTTTTGCACTGAGAAGTCATTGTAATTCTGATAGGTTTCCCCCTTATAGGTCACTTGTTTTTTTTTTCTCTGGTGGTGTTAAGATTTGTGTCTTTGTTTTGGGTGTCTGACATTTTAAACTTTGAGTGGCATGGAGGAGTTTTTTTCGTGACTTGACTGCTTTTGGAGTTCTATGTCTCTTGTATTTGTATTGGTTCTACGTCTTTTTTCGTTTGGGGAAGAGTTTTCAATGCTATTTAGTTCTGTGTGAGATTTGCCAATACCATTCTCTGGGATTCTTCTCTTATTCCCTATTCCTATGATGTGGCAGGTTTGTCTTTTGGATTTTCCACAGTTCCTGGTTGTTTCCACTTTGGTGTATTTTTTAAATTTTTTCATATCTTTCCCTTGCGGTTTTTAGTTGTCTGTGTTATCTTCCAGGTCTGATTTCTTTGTTCTGCTTCCTCATTCTGCTTCTGATGCTTTTTTCTCATTCCTTTCCTCTTGATTGGATGAGTGATTTACTTTCCTTTTTCATTTCCTCTTCTGATTTCTTAGTATTTCTACGTCCTTTTGGAGCTTAGCTTAGTTCTTCATGTAGTTCTTTGCTTCGTGTGTTGGTTTCCTTACCTTTTCCAAATTGGATCTTTTCAGTTTTTCCACTTCCTTCTGTCGGAGTTTTGTCATTTTGCGTGCTCTAGGTCCTTCTTGAAAAAAAAGGTTTTCATTTCTTTTCTTTTTTTTAGATTCTTTGTTTGCTTCTTTATATCTTTCTTCTTTTTTTTTTTTTTTTAATTTAGTTGTTTATTTTTATTTTTATATGTATGAATGTATTGTCTGCATGCAGGTCTGCGCACCTGTGTCGTGCGATGCCGCGGAGGTCAGAAGAGGGTCTCGGATTCCCCTGGAACTGGAGTTCTCCTGGAACCGGAGTCGCAGACGGTTCTCAGCCGCCATGTGGGTGCTGGGGATCGAACCCGGGTCCTCTGCAAGAGCGGTCGGCGCTCTTAACCGCTAGGCCATCCCTCCAGCCCCTATAATCTTATCCTTCTTTAAGTATGTTCACAATTGTGCTTCTGATATCTGTGTCCTGGGCCATCCCCAGGGGGATCCCACTGTAGGAATCTTCCATAGGTTTGGTAGAGCTTGGTGTGGGATTATCCTGCACCTTTCCCATTTTGTCTCTTCTTCATGTTCCTAGCATATGGGGTTCTCCTTGCTTGTATTCCAATGTGAGTCCCAAATGCCTCTTCACTGTGTTGAGGGCTTGGTTTGCTTGCCTCCTTCAGATGCCTTCATAATCCCAGTTGGCAGGGGGGGGGTTGGGGGGTGTACCTGTGGTTCAGGTGGTCTTGGGAGGATAACTCCGCCCTCGCAGCCATAATAGCCAATCAAGCCAAAGACATCTAGATTAACTAGATTAAATCAAACAACAATCCGCTTTGCTGAAGCACCCAGCTCCTACCTATCTGAAGACAGCCATTTTGAGCCTTAACTAGAGCTATTTGTTTTATGGTACTGGCCAGGCTTGGACAATAAGAAATGATGACTCTTGGCAGTCTTTTCTTAACTTACAGAAATTTAAGTCAGTGAATAGAACTTTTACATTTGAATATTTTGGTTCTCCACTATAGATTTTTTTCCCCTATTTAGGATTTATCCTGGCAGCTTAGCTTAATAAGTGAACAGATGTTGATTTTAATGGAATAAAAATTAAAAGTTGTGGTATCTATAGGTATGGTTTGAGATATAGTCATGTTACCTGATGTAAAATTATTCTTATTTCATGGAGTGGGATTAAATATTTCAAAAGCTAGCATAGAAGCATGGTTTGGTGAAAAAAAAAATAAAAAACAGGGCTGGAGAAATGGCTCAGCAGAGGACCTGTATTTGACTCCCAGCACCCACGTGGTAGCTAACAACTGTAATTCCGGGGGATCCAGTACTTCTTCTCATCTCCATAGGCATTGTGCAGCATAGGTGCACTAACACACATGCAGATGATATACTCATACACTTAAACAATAAAAATAATAAACAAATTATTTAAAAAAAACAAAAACAACAAAACACAACACCAGAACGTGTAAAGCACCACAAACTTGATTGCTTGAGGTTTGATGACCTAATGTCTTTTATGGCCTGTGAGCCATCTTCCTATTTTTCTCCTCTGTTTCTTCTGTCTTACTGTGATAGTTAAGTCTTCATAACAAGACAGAAGTTGTAAATCATCGCAAGGAATTTCTTGTTTTTAAGAAGCTGACGATTGTTTTACTTGTTAATAACTTTTCTAAGACTGTTAGACATTAATGACATGTGGGGTTTCTCTACTCTTTGAGGTTTCTTTATACGTCCCCAACTGTTTTATTATGACATACTTGGTATATTGAAAACTTCAGATTTAATGCATACAGCCTGGTAAGTATAGGGACAAGCTACACATCTGTGAGGCTGTCAATACCAGGAGCATAATAATACCCATCACCTACCAAGGTTTCCTTTTGGGAATTTGTTTGTTATTCACACACAAAATCCCATTTTGTTTTTTTAAGATACTCTCTCCAAAAAAAAAAAGATACTTTCTCTTTGACCTTCATGTTACTCATATTCTCCAAACTCTTGTCACTGGTTTTGATTTCTGTTGCTTCATCTTGGGGCTGAAGAGATGGCTCAGTGGTCAAGAGTACTGCTCTTGCAGAGGACCTGGGTGTGGTTCCCAGTACCCACATGTCCACTAACAATCTTTAACTCTAGTTCCAGGGGATCAAGCACCTTTTTGTGACCCTGCAAGCATTACATACACATGGTATACTTACATACATGCAAGTAAAACATTCATACACATAATAAACCAAGAAGTTTTTCTTTTTTACTGAATTTTTATGACTTTCATACAATATAGTTTGATGGTATTTAGATCCCCCTCCTTTCTCCACCATCCCCGCCCAATTTAATACATATATTACATATATGTAATATATACTCTACAGAGTCTGATTTGTGTCTTTACATGTCTTTTGGTGTTGGTCCATCCACTGGCCCACCAAGAGTCCCATCCCTATAAGACACTGTCTTTGCCCTCCCAGTGGATGTTAGTTGCCAAAACTTTCTTAGGTTGGGATTTCTTACTCACTTGCCTATGTCCATACTAGGATTTTGTCTGGTTTGTGCTTGCACAGGACTTGTACATTCTGTCACCATTGCTGTGAGTTCATATGAGTGACTGACCAGCTGTCTGGAAGACTCTTTCTTTGTGATCATCTAACCCCCTCTAGCTCTTAAAATATTTCCACCTCCTCTTTTGCAATGATTCCCGAGCCTTGGGTGGCAGAAGTTTGAAATAGGAGTCATATTCAGGGCTAAGCACTCTGTAGCCTCTTGTTCTGTGTTCATTGTTCAGTTGTAAGTTTCTGTGTTAATTACTACCTGCTGCATAAGGAAACTTCTCTGGTGAGAGTTGAGAGATGCATTCATCCTATGTGAAGAGGTTGCCTTGAAATTGTGACACTTGGTATTAAGTTTCTCACAGACACTTATTCTCTACTTTTGACCAGTTCAGGAACTCTGTAGTAGTCTCAATGTGTTGCAAAAAAAAAAAATGCTTCTTTGATGAGGGATAAAAGGTACATGTGTATGTATCTAGGGATATAAGGATGCATATTTAGAATAAAGTAAGAAATTACATTGGTCTAGGGATGAGGCAAAAGTGGGTTTTTCCTCTGGAATCTATGACCTTTTCAGTTAAGTGTATTTGGCTATGTTTACAGTACCACACTTGAGCTCCCTCCCATTGAGTGGGCCTTATTCATAATTAGACAACTATTTATTACCCCCAACATAAAAGTTCCACTATTGCACCAAGAGCGATAGTTTGTTGGGCCAATCGTTGTTGTTTATTAGGCTTCACAGCTGGGTAGGACCATTGATTGGTTTTCTCCGTTGGCAGCTTGTGTAGTATCTTCTGATACCATGAGAACTAGTCATCATGGAGGAGGCTTCCAGGTCAGTTCCAGCTCCATTGCTCCAAGTCCTGTGTCTGAAATATGTCCTATCTTCAGCCGTAGGGTTTTAAGTTCAAGTTCTGGGAGGTAATCAAGGATTGTGGCAATAGCCTGTGTTATTTTGGGAATCTCTTGGACTACCCTGACCAACAACTGGAAGTGAAATTTCTCCTGTCTGGCACTGTGTTTTTTGTGATATAGCCTTCAGCTATATACATGCATTTGTGTATTTATTATATGTGTATTGTTAAGTAGGACTTTGAACTAATACATTTCCCTCTGGGTTTTTATACTATCTAAGCATTATTTATCACTCTTCTTCATCTTTCCTCCCTCTTGAGAATATGAAAAAGGGAATATACTCAAATCTTCCTGTTTGTGGGGAAGCAGTATGCATTTGGCATGCCTCTAGTATTTTCTCCCCTTTAATAGAAAGGCCACATTTATACCTAACAGTAGATCATTCTAGCAGATACTGGAGGCTCATCCTTCCTGGGTCTGAGAAGCATACAAGCAGGCAAGCTTTTGCATCCAAGGGAAACTTTTCTTACAATTCTAACATCAAACAGAAACTATTATGTTGCCTTTTAATGAAGGATTGTTGAGATGAAGATGCTGTGAAACCTTTTATTTCCCTTTTTATTTCTCTTCCTGAAGTAAAATTAGGCATGCATGCTTTCATTGGTATTTATGTTGATGAGACTTCTTTTAGGTTATATCCTTTTAACTAAATGATAATTTTAGAAACTTCAGTTAAATTAATATAAAAGATAATAATAGTCTGAAGTTTTGATTATGGTTTCCATTTTTTTTTAATTTTAGTTTTACTGCTCGGATTACAGAATTAATGCAAGTACTAAAGGATTTAAATCATGGCAAATATGAACGCACAATGGTGTCACAACAGGAAAAGGGTAAATATAGAGGTCGTAGTTTACATTCACAATTTTAACTTTTCTAACATACTATGTTTTAATAATTATTCTCTATTTAAGGTACCGAAGGAGTACAATCTTATCCCTTGATACCTGGAGCTGGAGAAATCATCAATGTAGATAACATTATAAAGTACGTATAGAAAGAGGTTATGTTGTACTACAAGCATTTGCTAAACTTCTGGTACTCTTTCTCTTTTGGCTTATAGTTGTATGTTTGGTTTAAAATCAACTTTAAAAAGTTAAGTAGCATTCAGATATCATTGATATAACAGTTATAGATGTTTAAGTGTATAACTTGATGTTTTGATATTACATATGGATTGGAAAGCAGTGTTCATATTATAGCTAATTATTGTACCTGTTGTCTCTACACCATCTGAGTGTGGATATGTGATGAGAACTTAAGACCTCTCTTAGAAAATTCCATGATAATGTTGCCTTTTTTTTTTGTATTTTTGAGACAGGGTCTCCCTGTAGCCCCAGCTGTCCTGGAACTCACTCTGTAGCCCAGGCTGGCCTTGAACTCACAGAGATCCACCTGCCTCTGCCTTCCAAGTGCTAGGATTAAAGGCGTGCGCCACCACGCCCAGCCCATGTTGCATTATTTTTAACTGTCGTTCCTAAGTCACATTAGAACTTAATTCATCTTCCATCATGACCAAAACTTTATATACTGTGTGAGTGCTATCACCTCCATCTTCCTTCCCTCTGTCCCTGACAACCACCATCATACTCTCTGCTTCAGTGAACTTAACATTTTAGATTCAGTGTACATGGTCATTTAATATGTTTCTTTCTGTCTTATTTAACTTAGTATGATGCTCTTCACCTTCATCTCTATAAAAAATGACAGATTAAGTTTTTTTTTTTTTTAATTAATTTCTGGATGCTAGAGAGATGCTCAGTGGGTTAGAGTACTGGCTGCTCTTGCAGAGGACCTAGGTTTGGTCCCCAACATATAGCAGCTAACAACTCTCAGTAACTTAATTTCCAGTGGATCTGATGCCCTCTTCTAGCCTCTGTGGACATTGCTGGACACAGGTACACTTACATATATGCAAACACTTGTAAAAATAAATGAATCTAAATTCTTTTCAAAAGATTGCTTTTTTTAATTCACTTATTCTTATTTGTATGTATGAGTGTATGCCTGCTTGTCTGTTTGGTGCCTATGGAGGCCAGAAGACAGTGTTGTATGCCCTGGAACTGGAGTCATAGGTGGTTGTGGGCCACCTGATATGGGTGCTAGGAACCGAACTCAGGTTCTCTTCAAGAACAGTAAGTACCCTTAACTGTTGAGTCATCTCTCTAGCCCCCCAGATTCAAGGTTTAAAAGATGAATAGCTGGCTGTGGTGGCGCACACCTTTAATCCTAGCATTCAGGAGGCAGAGACAGGCAGATCTCTGTGAGTTCCAGGCCAGCCTGGTCTACAGAATGAGTTCCAGGCCAGCTGGGGCTATAAGGAGACCCTATCTCAAAAAAAACAAAAAAAAAAAAAAAAAAGAGGAATAATATTCTGTGAGAGTGTGTGTGTGTATTCTTTATCCTTTCATCAGTTGGGAGATGTTAAGAGTGTTTCCATGGTTTGTTGAATAATACTGCAGTGAACATTGGAGTGCAGATTTCTATGTAAGATGATGATTTTATTTCCTTTGGGTATCTACCTGGAATTAGAATTGCTTCTCCAGTGAAGAAAATTTATGGGAGTTAAATCTTTAATGTTTCTGAGGAGCCTCCCTACTGTTCCCTTTAGTTGCTGTATTAATACATTCTTAGCAACAGTATGTAGGCTTTCCTTTTCTCTGCATCTTAACAGGACTTAGGTTTGTCTTAGTGATCATTTTTATCCTTAGTAGATTTCAGATGGGACTCTTTGCAGTTTGGATTTGCATTTCTCTAGTGGTTCAAGAACTCGAGCACCTTTTCAAATGCTTGTTTGGCCATCTGAACTTATTCTTTTATAAAGTATCTATTTAGGTCCTTTGCTTATATATTAGCTGAGTTTTTTTGTACTTTTGGTATTGAATTCTATGAGTTTATTAATGTTTTTAATTTTGTGTTTTAAATTAATTTCCTCTTTAGGTTTGATCATGTTCCTTTAGCAACTCCAAATGGAGATGTCTTGATCCAAGATCTTAGTTTTGAAGTAAGTTTTAAAATGTTCATAAAAAAGCTTAAATCATCTTTAAGGTTTGATTGTTCTCTGAATCTACACAGATTCTTTTGAAACTAAATCTTTGAATCATCTACAAATCAATTTTGTTAATTGACTGTGCTTTAAATCTTCAAGGATTACTACTACATCAGAAACACTCATACATATAAAATAAAAATAATAAATGAGGGGCTGGAGAGATGGCTCAGCAACTAAGAGCACTGTCTGTTCTTGCAGAGGACCTGGGTTTGATTCCTAGCACCCACATGAAGGCTAAAAACCATTCATAATTCCAGTTCCAGGGGGTCCCAAGCCCTCTTCTGTCCTTCACAGACACTGCAGGACATGGGTGCCCTCACATACATACAGGCAAAACACTCATATACATAAAATAAAAATGACCAATATATTTTAAAAATAATAAATGAAATAAATTTTGGTTAGTGTATATTGTACAAAGTGATGAGTTTTATAAAAGTCAAATGATTATATTATTTTTTAAGAAATTAGAAATTCAAGTTTTTGCTCTCATTTTTTTCCCTGTGGTATGTTGCCTTTTTAAAAATATTTTATTTATTATTTTTATTTTTGCACATATGAGTGTATTGACTGCATGTGTGTAAGTGCACCCATGTTATACAATGCCAGCAGAGGTCAGAAGAGGGCATCGGTTTCCCCTGGAACTGGAGTTACGGATGACTGTTACTTGCCATGTGGGTTTTGCTCTTATTTATATTTACTAAATATATCTTTACTGTTTCTCAAGGAACTAAAAATGTTTGTCATGCAAAGTACTTTGAACTTAGCTAAGCAGTGAATATTTTAGTATTATCAAACTTATTTTAAAGCCAGTAAATATAAGAGAAAGTGTAGAAAATGTAAACAGAGTTGGCAAATATTGACAGGCTCTGAGCATTAGAGAAGCACCACCTTTCTTCTGGTGTTCCTGTATGAAGGAGGTGGCGACTCCTTTCCTCTACCTCTGGCGTGCCCTTGGAACTACTTTTTTTTTTTTTTTTTTTTGGTCTTTGTCAAGACAGGGTCTCCCGTGAGCCGCAGTTGTCCTGGAACTCCACTCTGTAGACCAGGCTGGCTTGTGAACTCACAGATTCCACCGCCTCTGCCTCCCAAGTGCTAGGATTAAAGGCATGTGCCACCACACACTGGCTGGAAACTTCATTTTTATGAAGTCTCTATTACCTTGTGCTTTTATTTTAGTTTCATTGGCTAAGTCTTAGTGAGTTCGCAGCTTCCCCCTATTTGTTCAAGGATTTTTTTTTAATTTTATTTTTATGTGTATGAGTGTTATTTGCGTGGCCAATAATAGGTACTACAACGTGTCATGCAGTGCCTAGAGGGACAGGAAGAGGGCTCAGATCCCCTAGAACTGGAGTTAAGGTGATGTAGTCACATGCTGGGTCATTAGGTGTAAACCAACCATGTCCTTGCAAAAGCACCAGTCGCTCTTAACACTGGCTCCATCTTTCCAGCCCCTGTTCAAGGATTGATATTCTCCCATAGCAGCTTGCAGAGTGTTCTCTAAAGCTATGGGATCTAGCCTTCAGGGGATGTCACTTCCAGGTCAGTTCCAGCTCCATTGCTCTAAATTCTATGTCTGAAGTATGTCTTGTCTTCAAGTCAGGGTTTTATCTTCAAGTTCTGGGAGGAAATCAAGGGCTGTGGCAATAGCCTATGTTATATGGGGAGTGTCTTAGACTATCCTGAAGCTGTTCTTGTCCTTAATAGCCCCATCTCTGTTCATGTCAACTCCTAGAGCCTGGAACCTGAGCTGAGCTGACAGAAGCATCAAGAAGGGTCTTCTACCCCATCAAAACTACAGCAAGGACAGAGCACATACAACCCCTTCCTCTGATCCTACCAGGGTCTTTTTTCTTTTTTTTTTTTTTATCATCATTTTAACATATATATATATATATATATATGTAAAATGATAAAAAATTTTATGGGGATTATGTTACAAATTGAATCCAGAGGTCTTTCTTTTTCTTAAAAATTTATTTATTGGGCCAGGTGTGGTGGCACACACCTTTAATCCCAGCACTGGGGAGACAAAGGCAGGTGGATCTCTGTGAGTTCAAAGCCAGCCTGGTCTACATATCGAGCTCCAGGCCAGCTGGGACTAAAGGGAGACCCTGAGTCAAAAATACCAATAAATAAATAAATAAATAAATAAATAAATAAATAAATAAATAAATAAGGGGCTGGAGAGATAGCCTAGCGGTTAAGAGCACCGACTGCTCTTGCAGAGGACCTGGGTTTGATCCCCAGCACCCACATGGTGGCTAAGAACTGTCTGTAACTCCAATTTCAGGAGAACTCCAGTTCCAGGGGAATCCAAGACCCTCTTCTGACCTCCGAGGCATTGCAAGACACGGGTGCACAAACCTACATACAGACAGTACATTAATACACATACAAAACAAATAATAAATAAATAAATAAATAAATAAATAAATAAATAAATAATTGGGTCTGGAGAGATGACTCAGAAATTTTCGAATACTTTCTGTTCCTCCAGAGGACCCAGATTCAATTTTTAAAACCTCCTAACTGTGTTCCTGACCACCTGATATCTGACCTTGATTCTTATTTTCTTCACTTGGAGCCATTTCTCTGACTTCGTCTCCTTTTGGTCCACTTCTCTGAATTCCTATTCTCTTTCTTTAAATTAGATCTGGACTTTTCTTCTCTCTTTCCACAACTTTTCTTTTTTTTTTATTTTATTTTATGTGTCTGAGTGTATTACCTGCGTGTATATAAGTTCACAGTTGTGCAGTGCCTGCCAGGGTCAGAAGACGGCATAGGATCTCCTGGATCTGGAGTTACAAGTGGTTGTTAGCCAACATGTGGGTGTTGGGAATTGAACCTGGGTCCTCCGCCAGAGCAAGGAGGTGAGCCATTACTCTCCCCCATACACGCTATTTTTCTTTATTCAACAAACATCCTTATTCCTCTGCAAGAGGAACAAGTCCTCTTAAGCACTAAACCATCTCTTTGGCCTACATAGCAACTTTTTACATTCCTTCATCTACTTGTCTTTACATGGTTGCAGAAGAATCTAGGCACACTTACAAATATTTGTAATGTACATATGTGTTGATCCAACACTTCTTATTTTTAAGAATGTACTTTATAGAGACATTTCTTACTAGTACATAATTAGTACATAAGTTTACTTGCTAATGTAGAAATTTGCTATAGTATTATCTAAAAGAGGAGGGAAAAATAACCTAAATAACCATTGGGGGTATTTAGATAAATTATGATATATTTATTATATACTGCAGGCATTAAAAGAATGACAGTAAATATAGTGACAAGGAAGGATGTCTGTGACACATTGTCAGGTGTGTGCAGACTGCTCCATAAAACAACCTACTCGGGGGCTGGAGAGATGGCCTAGCGGTTAAGAGCGCCGACCGCTCTTACAGAGGACCCGGGTTCGATCCCCAGCACCCACATGGCAGCCGAGAACCATCTGAAACTCCAATTCCAGGAGAACTCCAGTTCCAGGGGAATCCGACACCCTCTTCTGACCTCTGCGGCATTGCACGACACGGGTGCACAAACTTGCACGCAGACATAAATTCAGTACACATGACAGGAAAAAAAAAAAAAAAAAAAAACAAAAAACTACTCTAACAGTTCAACTTTTAAAAATATGTTTATAAATGTGGATACACACAATTCTTTCTTTCAGTAATTCTCAGCATTTTTAATTTTTATTTTATTTATTTATTTATTTTTTATGTATATGAGTGTACTGTCTGCATGTAGGTTGGTGCACCCGTGTCATGCAATGCCTCGGAGGTCAGAAGAGGGCGTCAGATTCCCCTGAAACTGGAGTTAAAGACTGTTCTTAGTTGCCATGTGGGTGCTGGGAATCGAACCCGGGTCCTGTGCAAAAGCAGTCGGTGTTCTTATCTGCTAAGCCATCTCTCCAGCCCTAATTCTCAGGTTTTTAAAGCTTTCACATTTTGCATTTTATTGAATATGGGGCTGGAGAGGTGGCTCAGTGGTTAAGAGCAGTGGCTGCTTTTGCAGAGGAGCCAGGTTCAGGTCCCAGTACCCACAAAGCTGCTAAGGTCTATAACTCCAGATCCAGGGAATCTGGCGGTCTCTTCTGGTCTCCACAGGCATTTTATAACATGGCATACTTAACATACATACAGGCAAAACATTCATACACATGAAGCAAAAATAAGTAATAAGATTATGTTGAATTGTATAAATCAATGATTCTAAGTAAGAAGTGAAACAGTAAAATTGGAAAGTAAACAGAAGTAAGAGTTCTCTCATCATATTCCCCTGCTGCTGTACCTAACACCACATTTACAGGTAAAATGAGAAGCTTACATTAGCAAAGAGCTATTTGTAGTCCCTTGGTTTAATTAATTTAGTAACTAATTGTCTTTCAGGTTCTGTCAGGGGCCAATGTTCTAATTTGTGGTCCAAATGGCTGTGGAAAGAGTTCACTTTTCCGTGTTCTTGGTGAAGTATGTACATACTGGTCTTCAAATTTTATAGTCTTATTTTGTGACACTATTAGATTATGAATTTCACAGTCGTGTCTCTCCTTTTTTTTATATATGTATATATAGTTATGGCCTCTTTTTGGAGGACGTCTTACTAAACCTGAGAGGGGAAAGTTATTTTATGTTCCTCAGGTAAGCCCTTGTTTGGTTATTATGTAATCTTTAAGATATTTTGGTTTATTTTTAAAAATGTACTTAAATGACTTTTGCTGTGCCACTATCAGAGACCCTATATGACTCTTGGAACACTTCGAGACCAAGTGATCTATCCAGATGGAAGAGAGGATCAGAAGAAGAAGGGCATATCTGACCAGGTAAGGGGATGTTTCTAGCCTGTATGTGCTGAGCTTGCTTCACTCCAGATTCTTTTTCTGAGTCAACTATGTATTTTACATTCGAGATTGGTTGGTTAAACTGTGAAGCCTTCCAAACCATTGTTGTGGCTTTCCCAGTTATAGGAGGAAGGAAGCTCTCAGGCGTAATGACTTGTGTGGTTTTCTCTTGTCCTTATCCTTTGACTACTCGTGATAGTGTTCTACTCTTTAAGCCACTGGATGCATTTTGTCAAGGTTAGTGTAGATGGGAACTGCAGAGTTCAGGGTTACGTTGTGCCATGTTCTTTCTTGAAAAGCATCTCTTTAAGTGATATTGGCAGTGGAATTATTGAGACTCTAGTTTAAAAAATAAAGTAAGGTGGGACATTAAGATCTAAGATCTAATAAGCATTTTTTTTCCTTTCATCTTTGCTTAAAGATACTGAAGGAGTACCTGGATAATGTGCAGCTGGGTCATATCCTTGAACGGGAAGGAGGCTGGGACAGTGTTCAGGACTGGATGGATGTCCTCAGTGGAGGAGAAAAACAAAGAATGGCGGTGAGTATCTTCTATAGACCTATATAAAATGCTCACTAAAAGTCACTCTTGAGTCCAGAATTTTGATTAATCAATTATCTTTTATTCATCAATCACTGTAGTATTAATTTAAATTGTAATTAAAGTTCTAGGAAATGCTTAACTTTGTATAAATTTGGAATTCTGAAAAATATTAACCGCAAGCCATTTCCCCAGTCCTAATATGCACTTTTCTACCTACCACTTCACTTCTTAGCAGAGTAGCTCATCTTGTACTTCAGAGAGGCTATTAGTTCAGTGATAGCTAGCTTTTGAGTAGTGGATGATAGTCATTATGCCAAGTATGTTACAAAAGCTAACCCATTATGTCTTTATAGCAGTCCTGTGAAATAAGCACTGTGAATGTCCCATTTCACAGAGTAAGCCACAATTGAGTATAGTGTAGGCTTGCCAGGCAACTAGTAAAACTGGTGAAAAGTAGCTGAATGCATAGAGAGGGACACACACACACACACACACACACACACACACACACACACACGGTGAGAAAAGTTGCATGCAAGCATCGTGATTCTTGGTCTTGCCCTGGTCCCTGCCTCTCTGCCTACATAGGGTGTGGCATACTTCTGGGAAAGGCCATCTCCACCTGCTTACAGGGATCCTCTTTCTTCTGACTTTATCACGCCATCATTAGTTTCTGCAGCCTCTGTCAGCCTCTGTGTATGCTTAATCTCTTTTGGTCCTTCTATTTTAGAAAGATTTTCAGGTCTCTGATCTAAAAAGCCAGCCCTACCTTAACAGAGGCCCTTTTTATTCTGTACCTTTCATTTCTTGATGGTGTGTACTTGCTTCTCCTTCCTCATCTCATGCAAATAGGTAACAACTCAAGAAAGCTGTTTGTTTTAGTCATTCACATGCTAATTATTTGAAGGTACAACTATTAAGTATTGACTAGATTGTAGTGGTTAGATAATGGTCTCTACTTCGGTGACTCTCATAGCTTTGACAAATAGACAAAGGCAAATTCAATTCACCTTATACAGACTGCTACAATTCCATAAAGAGTCCACTTGAATTGAAAAAATGACTTTGAGGAATTTAAAAGATCTCAGAGACAAAGGTAGAATCACTGCATGTTCAAGGCTAGCTTTGTCTACATAGTGAGTTCCAGCCAGCCAAGGCTAGAATAAGACCTTGTCTCAAAAAGAACAGGAAAAAAAAAATAGGAAGAGAACAGAGTGATATGTGCAGAGTCTCTAAGGTCTAGGACACTTGTTCCTGGTGATCAGGGTTGGGAGGAGATGGTGCTAGCTGGAATAGTGAGGTCAAAGCATAAATAGAAGAAAGATGGTGCAGAAGCTTGAGGTATGAAATGAGAAGCTGTCAAAGGACTCTTAAGCTAGAGTGGTTCTCTGATTTACATTTGTGACAGTCTTCCTGATTGCATAGAAAGTGGAGAAAAGCATAGAGGAAGCATGTGGTTCTTGTTGGGTGAATGAGGCAGATGAGTGTGCTCTGGAATTAGGGCAAGGTGGTAGAGGTGAAGAAAAGTGAGTGGACTTTAAATTCCAAGGCCTGGAAAGGAGGGAGGATGAGATGGAGGAGGGTGAGAGAAGAATCAAGAAGGACTCAGCAGCCAACTCTGAGGAAAAAGGAAACATCTAGGATTAGTCCTAAGGAATCCCACATTTAATGGCCAAGCGGAAGAGAAAAGGACTAGAAAGAAAAGAGGAAGTAGGAGCACTCCCCAGGGCTTCTCAGTCACTTTCTCGAGGAAGAGGGAGTTGAGGAGAATGTTTCTCAGAAGGTAAGTTGATTATGGTTATGAACATGTACATTGGTTTTAGAACATGGAGATCACTGTTGAGGGCAGATTACTAATGGGATATCTGTCAAAAAAAACCTAATATAAACTGTTTGCAGAAAGTAGAATACACGTGGAATATAAGAGTGGGGAAATGTTCCACATTCCTGATAGTAAGAAAAATGTAAGCTATAGCAATCCTGACGCTGATTTCATTTATAAGATCAGTGAAACGCTTTAAAAAGGAGCAAGCCCACTACTAACAACAGACATGGCATAGATGTTCTAACAGATTTTTATTGGGAATACTTAGTGGTGACGCTACTTAAGTAACAAAGTATTTAGAGAACTTTTTGCATTTGAACTATTTAATATGAATTTTAAGATTTGGTCAAAATACAAAATGTGTTTGTCTAGTAAACTTTTGTTATTTTAAAACTCAACCCCATCTCACATATTTTCCATGTTCTATATTTTCCCCTTTGTTTAAGATGATCATAAAAAGTTTTATTTGTATTGTTTCCATTTCTGGGAAGGATGCCTTTGAGTTAGAATAATTTTCATACTATACTTTACTTTTATACAAAATGCATGTTTAACTAAAGTAGGTTTATCTTTTCTTATTAGCTTTATATTTTTAGCCTTGCATGTGTTTACACTATTTCTTTTCATGCTTCAGATGGCAAGACTATTTTATCATAAACCCCAGTTTGCCATTTTGGATGAATGCACCAGTGCAGTTAGTGTGGATGTGGAAGACTACATTTATAGTCATTGTCGGAAGGTAGGTGTTGCAGGTTCCATTGTAGTCTGTGTCCCCCTCTCCATATGTCATATCCAACCACATATCTATACAAAGAGAAAATCCCAGGTAACAAAATTGCTAGAAAAAAAATGAGACCTTGCATTAATGAAAATTATTCAACTAGTAGCTAATAGATATGGACAGAATGCAAGGCACTGTAAATGTATTCTCTGTATAACTCTCTTTAGCAATTTCTTAGGCTTGAAACCTCATTTCTTACATTCTGAGTTAGTAACTGAACTTTTCTTGGTTTGTCCAATTAACTTACCTATATACCGTTTTTTTCATTTGGAAAAAAAAAAACACACAAAAAAAAAGAAAAATTAAAAGAAAAAAATAGTACTCATTTGATAATTTTTTAAATTTTAATTATTTATTTTGTGTGTATGTGTCTGTGTGTGGTGTGTGTGCATAAATGGAAATATGTTTGGGTATATATGGGGTATGTTTCTGTGTGTGGTGTGTGTGCATAAATGGAAATATGTTTGTGTATGTATGGAGTATGTTCCTATGTGTGGTGTGTGTGCATAAAGGGAAATATGTTTGTGTGTGTATGGGGTATGTTTCTGTATGGTGTGTGTGTGTGCATAAAGGGAAATATATTTGTGTATGTATGGGGGTATGTATCTGTGTGTGTGGTGTGTGCACATAAAGGGAAATATGTTTGTATATGTATGGGGTATGTGTCTATGTGTGGTATGTGTGCATAAAGGGAAATATGTTTGCGTATGTATGGGGTATATGTCTGTGTGTGGTGTGTGTGTGCATAAAGGGAAATATGTTTGTGTATGTATGGGATATGTGTGCACATTTGCATGTGGAGGCCACAGAATGATGTTGGGTATCCTCAGTCTCACTCTTACTGAGTGTTTCTTGCTGAACTCGGAGTTTATTGATTTGGCTAGTTTGGCCAGACAACTTTCCCTAGGGATTCCCTATCTCTGTAGCATGAGCACAGGGATCACAAATGGGCCACCGTCCCCACCTGTCTTTTACATGCCTGCTGGGGATCCAAGCTCCAGTGCTTAGGCTGGTACAGAAAGTGCTATTTCACTGAGCCATCTTTCCCAGCCCCTCATTTGGTAATTCTTAATTTATTTAGTTTATTTTATCTGGATAGTATTATACCAAATTACTTTTAACAGACAAATGTGAGGCTGGCTGTGTTGCCATTATGGAAGCAACTGTCCACTATTCCCACTGGTTTTGTGCTTTGAGGAGTTGCTGCAACCATCTGTATGGGTATTAGGTTTGAGAGCTAGAGCAATACATCCTGTTTTCGAGTCTTTGTGTAAGTAAATGAATTACAGGAATATTTCAACTTTTACTTTATGTATTCTTTGAGAGTTTGTAATAAATAAAAATGGTCATGTACATCTACACACATAGACACATGCTTGTACATACATGTGTATGCACATAAACATGCTTGTATACATGTGTATATACACATTTTTTTAAAAAATGAATTCCTGGGCTGGAGAGATAGCCTAGAGGTCAAGAGCGCCAACTGCTCTTGCAGAGGACCTGGGTTCAATCCCCAGAACCCACATGGCAGCTGAGAACCATCTTTAACTCCAATTCCAGGGGAATCCAACGTTCTCTTCTGACCTCCGCAGCATTGCATGACACAGGTGCACAAACCTGCATGCAGAAAGTACATTAATACACATAAAAAAATAAATAAAATAAAATAAAATTTTTTTAAATAAAAAAATGAATTCCTGTAATTCAGAGCATAGCCATGGATCAGCAGCATCAGCATTGTCTACAAGGTTTTTAGAAATGCAGCCTCTCCACTTTGGTAAAGAGGAATATTGTTAAAATTCCCAGGTGATTTGAATGCACATGGAGAGATGTGTGATGAAATGGTAAAAGGATAAATCTGTGACAGTCTCTGTAGGATGAGTTTAACTCTTGATTGTATTAAGAATAATAGATTATTTTTTATTCTTGAATCAGTTTTAGTAATTTAAAATTTTTATGCATTTGTCCATATATGTGTTTTTCAGTTTTATAGGTATTTGAGATGTTTGTGTTATTTCCACACACATAAGACCATATAGTCTGTATTTGACTTAGAGGATTCTTACTGCCAGTTCCTTTTATATTGGGTCTAACTGTAGGATGTAAATTTCTACATAAGATTGCTTAAATTCTGTAAAACACATTGCATTTGAGGGAAGAAGAGTTACTTGGGGTTGTGGTGATAATGTAAAGGAGATCTCCACAACAGCACTTAGTATGAACAAGCAAAATGTGAGGTGAAGAACCCTGAAGCTTAGAACTTTTTATTTTAAAATTCTTTTAGTGTGTGTGTGTGTGTGTGTGTGTGTGAATACTTGGAGGTGGGCATATGCATGCCACAGCGTGCATGTGGAGGTCAGAAGACAGCTTGTAGGAGATAATTCTCCCACTTTGCTGGTTCCAAGGGTTGAACTCAGGTTGTCAGGCTTCATAATAAGCATATTTACTCACTGAGCCATAGAACTTTTTAAAAGCAATGTTTTACTTATTATTTTTGTTTTATGCCTATGACTATATTGTCTACATGTATGTAAGTGCACCATGTTGTACAATGCCCAAAGTTCAGAAAAGGTTGTCAGATCCGCTGGAACTGGAGTTACCATGTGGGCACTGGGAATCAAACCCAGATCCTCTGCAAGAGCAGCCAGTGCTCTTAAACACTGCACCATCTTTCCAGCCCCGTCCATAAAACTTTTTTTTATAACTCGCCAGACCTAGAACCTTTTTTTATAACTACAAAAACCAAGGTAAATTTACAACTCACTATGGGCAACACTTAAACACAAATTCAGAATTTGTAGCATTAAAGAAACCAGTGGTGCTTCTTTCTGAAACTAATCCATGGGTATGAGATTTAAAGATGGAAAGGGATCACCTAATGTTCAGATCTGATCATTTGAATTTTTCATTTCTTTTTTAAATTAATTCTAATATAAATTATCTATACTCTAGAGATATGATCTAGTTATAGAATCATGAACAGAAAGGTAATGCCTATATAGCTTTCAAGAATTAAATGTTGAAATATAGGATCTTTTGTTTACTGTCTGTTGGTTTTCTGAGACAGGGTCCCACTGTGTATCCCTGGCTGACCTGGAACTTACTATGTAGACAGGCTGGCCTTGAATTGATAGAGATTTTTGCCAGCCTGCCTCTGACTCCTGAGTGCTGGGATTAAAGGTGTGCACCACCACACCCACCCAGCCAAGATGTATGTTCCAATATTGCTGATAATGTGCCTGCTTTATGCAGTTCTTAATTTTCAAAAGACAGTCTGACTTAAGACAGATTTTACGTGTACCACTGGGTGTCAGCAGAAGTGTAAACACAAACCTATACTAAAATTTCATGGTAAAAATGATCCAGAAGTTACATACACTGTCTTTAAAATTACCATCAAAATGAAAATAAAACTTAAAAATAATGGCAGACATTTGCTGCATTTCCAAAAACATGTCTCAGCCAGCCTTGAGAGGTCCACTTTGAGGGACTGACCTAGAGCAGCAGTATCACCCTCAGCAAGATTGACTGGGTAACTAATTCTCAAGCAGTGGCCTGGGCTCTTCAGGACAGTGTATTATGTTTAGCAGCATTTCTAGCCTCTACCCATTAGGTGGCAGTAGTGTTCTCAATGTACAAAAAAATGTCTCCAAACATTAATGAAACATCCACCAGAGACAAACATCATCCCTTAGTTGAGAGCCACCCATCCAGAACAACTGTAGTAGCATCTCTTAACGTTTTCCTGAAAATCCGAACTACAGACTACTAATCCTTATTTGCAATTTGAAACCCAGAAAATTAGATTAAGACTGAAACAGTTTTCATAATTTTATAGCATGATCATCACATAACAAAGCCTGACCTGAAGTAACAAAAGATATTTAAACTCTGTATCACTTAATGTATTCGTACATGTTGCTGCAGAAACAAACACTAATTAGGAAAGTCTGCCTCTGAACCTTCTACAGTTGTGATTATAATACATTCTTAAATCTGAATCCCAAGACACATTCCAAAATAGGGAATTATGACCCTGCATTTGAGTAGCAACTTGACAGTAGACAGCTTATGCTGACTTTTTTTTTTCTGATTTTAACCTTTTGCTGTTTTTACCTTTTGCTATTTTTATTATATTTTTCATAATAAGTAGGAAATGTGCCAGTAGATATATTTTACATTAACTTTTAATTGTAAGTGAAGAAAGTATCTTAACAACTTAAAATGTGTGTTTTAATTTGTGACTTCTTGTTACTGTTACAAACTTAAACCCTTTCTTTAAATCAGGTTGGCATCACCCTCTTCACTGTTTCACACAGAAAATCCCTTTGGAAACACCATGAGGTTTGTATTTTTCCCATTGTGTAGACAATGAATGTTTATCTTATATAAATATGTGAGTTTTGGTGAATATGGTTTTAGATTTCATTGTATATATTGTCTTAAAAACATATACCTTAGGGGAAAAGGGTGATTTTGAGTTTCATAATATATGGTAGGACTTTGTGCAATATTATTATAGTTATTAAAAGCCATAATGTTATATAAGCAGTTTCTAGCCATATGTGAGATAGAGAACCAATTAGTAGTTGTCTAGTTTTATAAATGACAGTTGTACAATTGCTTATAGTTTGCGTAGCCATCACAGATTTGGATGAGTTTTTTCTTATCTTTCGGGTTTGGCAGAAGAGAAGATCTTAAGAATTAGATGGTAAAAATTTTCGGAGAATGAGCTGGGCATGGTGGCTCATGCCTTTAATCCCAGTGCTGGGGAGGCAGAGGCAGGTGGATCTTCGGGGGTTCAAGGCCAGCCTGGTCTACAGAGTGAGTTCCAGGACAGCTGGGGCTACAGGGAGACTGTCTCAAAAAGACAAAAAAAAAAATTTTTTTTTCTGGAGCATTTTTAGTAGAGGCCAGGACTATAAGGGAGAAATCGAATGGTATCCACTGTTTGTCATTGTACGTAGTAAGCTAGGATTCTTAGTCACTATTATTTATGGAGATAGTGTACTGCATAGTTGGCATTGGTTGAGAGTGGGCCCCAGTTATGTCCTCAGGGTGGCAGGGCAGTGGAGAGAACAGTTCTTCCTTCTTCCTCCCTACTCTGCTCCTCCCTCTTTTGCTGCTTTCTTGCTCCCCCTTCCTCTCTATGCTGGGATCTTGCCTCAGGCCTTGTGCTTGTTAGGCAAGAGCTCTACCACTGAACTATATCCCTGGTCTTCCCTTTCCCTTTTCTTTTGAAGGTTTAAACAGACAGCAAAATAATCAGCAGTGATCATGTGAAGGAAGGGGACATAAAGAAGAGCTAAGAAATAGCAATAGGAAGGATAAATTTTTTTAATTTTATTTATTTTCGTATGTATATGAATATACTGTCTGCATGTAGGTTTGTGCACCCATGTCGTGCAATGCCACGGAGGTCAGAAGAGGGTCTCGGATTTCCCTGGAACTGGAGTTCTCCTGGAATTGGAGTTACAGATGGTTCTCAGCCGCCATGTGGGTGCTGGGGATCGAACCCGGGTCCTCTGCAAGAGCAGTCGGTGCTCTTAACCGCTAGGCTCTCTCTCCAGCCCAGGAAGGATAAATTTTTTTTGGAGGGGGGGTCTTTTCGAGACAGGGTCTCCCTGTAGTCCCAGCTGTCCTGGAACTCACTCTGTAGACCAGGCTGGCCTTGAACTCACAAAGATCTGCCTGCCTCTGCCTCCCAAGTGCTAGGATTAAAGGCGTGCGCCACCACGCCCAGCCCGGAAGGATAAATTTTTAAAAATCTTTCTGTATAAAAAGTCATTAACCACTAGGCTTGGTGGCACAGAGGCAGGCAGATCTCTGAGTTCAAGGCCATCCTGGTCTACAGAGTGAATTCCAGACCAGCTGGGGCTCAAATATACCAAAAAAAAAAAAAGCCATTAACCAAAACCAAAAGCCTCCATAACTCCTGTTCTGTGTCTTCAGAATGCAGGTTATATAGGCACATTGTAGCTTCTTTTCTCTGTTAAACCAAATGCAAAGAAATATTTTAAGGTAAATTCTTAGCTGACCTGGGAAGTCAGATAAAAAAGAAGTAATAAATATTGCTCTACTGAGCAGCTCTGAATCTAGCACAAGTTACTTACTCTTGGATCCTCGATCTACAGAAGCTTTCTAATGTGTGGGTTGCCTATGGATTCGGTTCCCTAAGAAGAATGCAAAAATCTGTATTTAGCTCTCCTAAAGGAAAATGCTGTAATTGTTCTTAGTTTTGATTTTTTTTTTCCCCTTCTTCCCCTAGTACTACCTGCATATGGATGGCAGAGGCAATTATGAATTCAAAAAGATCACAGAAGATACAGTTGAGTTTGGGTCTTAGAGAAATCCAGAGAATTTTACCTGCTGTGATGTAACAATATAATTACAAAATACCTTCAGAGATACAAAGTACATTGTACAATAATGTTAAGCTTTTTTTAAAAAAAAAAAAACAAAAACAAAGCAACAAATTGACTAGATATAGAATAATTGAAACATGTTAAAACATTTAATATTATATAGGATATTGCTAATTGTGTATATGTTGGTTTAATTATTAATTTGTACTAAGAATGTCCTTATTCTTGTGGTTAAAAACCTGCCTGAATTAAATTGGGCTTAAATCAGTGTAACCTGATTCATCCTGGGATGTAAACCATTTGAAGTCAGCTAATTTGGCTTTTATGGCTCTATCTTTTCCTTTAATGAGGAACCCTATTTAAAACTGGGGTCATTACCTACCTGTCTTATTCTAGCAGGATAGTCTTGAGTTTCATTTCCTTGTGCCCCATGGTAGTGGGAACCAAACTAGTCACCATATATTATTAAAATGTATGACATCATTACAGAGTAGCATTTATTACACAGTGGCAGAGTTCTTTAGCTGCCATAGTCACACTCATTTCTCATACCTGCCCTGAGTTATATTTGACTCCAGGAGAGCCATTTGGGTTTTCTTTAGCTAAATAATGAGCATGCCCCTTTCAGTCTGCTGAATTGATTAGAAAGTTCTTTGTGGTGTAAGACTGTAGGAGCATCCTGCTTACAGTGTCACACCCAATCTTCCCAGTGTTTGAGATATTAAAACACAGTCCTTCTATGTCAAAGTCGGGATCTTATGAGAATTTTAGATACTTGTGAAGAGAATTGGACAGATCTGTTGGAAGCCCATTCATCAGAAATGTAGCTGTGTGATGTTGAACTCCAGATGAGCCATAGGCATGCACTACATGAAGTAAGGCACTGTGTACACTGTCTTGACTGGGATCTTATCTTTTAAAAATACAAAAAAAATATCATGCACATGGGTGAATTATGTTTCCTAGGCACTGGTTTGTCTCTTAATCTTGTATAACTTTTTATATTTGCATTATTATGTTAAGAAATTGGTTTTGGCTCGCCATATTACCAATATTGACTACATGTATTATTTGCACAAGGAGAACTGAAACAGAAGGTAATAAGCTAGATGTGAAATCAGTTTTGTCAAACTGGTCAGAAAGGGGATCTTTTATTCTTATTTCTGCATAACTAGTTTAGTTTTTTTGCAGAATTAACTAAGAATCGCTGGCTATCAAAATAAACTTGATATATATAATATGTTACATTCAGTTTTTACCATGTCTTCTTAGCAAACTTGTATACTTATTTTCTTTTCAGATTAAAAGAAAATGAGTAACTTATAAAATCTTTCCTTGTCCTTTTTTATTATGGTGTCTAAATGCTGAGTAGTACAAACACAATTCATCTTGACTTGAAAACACAAATGAGAATTGACATTCAGAAAGTGCTTTTAGCATCCAAATGATCTTCTATAAAACCTTTTTTAAAATAAAATGCTTAATTTTAACTTTACTTCAGTCTTTTTTAGACAAGGTCTCACTGTGTAGCACTTCCTGGCCTGGAATTCACTCTGTAGACCAGGCTGGCCTCATGGAGATCACATGTCTCTGCTTCCTGAGTGCTGGGATCAAAGCTGTGCACCACCATGGCCTTCATTTTTAAGTGTACATTTCTTTCTTAGAAAAGAAAAGCCTGAAGAAATCTCTGTACTTCACAAATGCTGCCAACTAGTCAGGAGACCTGAAAAGATAGGTTGTCATGGGGAAGATGTCGTTAAAGCATGGGATGTGCAAGTTTTCAGATGTCTCCCTTACTCCAAGTTAGTTACTATACCACTGATAGAAATTCTCTTGGCTACCCTCTAATTCTTTCTGATTTGTTTCTTTTCCTTCTCTTTTTTATTCAATAATATTAAAGTGTCTCACCATTTGAATCATAGAGGAAAGACTGAGGAGAATCCCAGTGTATTTTAACACGGTGATGGTTTTTCTAAGGACTAATAATAAAGCCAGTGTTTCTAGAACATGATTAACTCTGTCCTCATTCTCTACATAGTTACCATAGACACACTCCACAAACCACACTTAGAACTGATAGTTTAATCTGAACAACTAATCAAAAGAAGAGTAAACTGAAGAACTTATAGGTAGCATCTGTCTGTAAATCAAGTGTCTTTCTCTGCATCCTGAATTTTGGCTTTTCATCTAATGAATAAGATGTATGTAGAATTTGCCTCTGCCTTCTTCTCCCAGTGATTAGCTTTGCCTTAAAACTGAGGGGTTAGTATAGTAGCTGCTGTTTTCTTATACAAGTTTTAACTTTTTTTAAAAATTTTTATTTATTTTTCTCTATGTGTATGAATGTACTGTCTGCATGCAGGTGTGTGCACCCGTGTCGTGCAATGCCGCGGAGTCAGAAGAGGGTGTTGGATTCCCCTGGAACTGGAGTTCTCCTGGAATTGGAGTTTCAGACGGTTCTCAGCCGCCATGTGGGTGCTGGGGATCGAACCCAGGTCCTCTGCAAGAGCAGTTGGCACTCTTAACGCTAGGCCATCTCTCCAGCCCCGAAGTTTTAACTTTTAAACTTACTTTTTTAAACCTTTACTTGCACCTAGAAACTGTGTTTTGTTCTGTCAGACTTTAACATTGCTAATTGTAAGGAGCTGTTTACCTTTTCTTAAACCTGAGTTTTTCTTTGTGAAAAATCAAAATATTTTGGCCTTTATAAACATGTATGCATGTCATTTTCAAAAGAACTTAAATGCAGAAAACCGAAACACACACACAAAAAGCCAACCAGTCAGTTTACTCTGTCTCCCTAGGCAATCATTTTTAACTCTTATGCAGTAGTATTTATTGTTAAACAGTCTAACTACAATTATTTCTTTTGTGTTTTTTGCATGAGGGTCTTACTGCATAGCCTTGGCTAACCTCCAAACTTGTAGCTGTCCCCTTCCCCTGCCTCTGCCTCCCAAGTACTGGGATTACAAGTGTGCACCTTCACTTGTCAATTAACCTAATTCCTACCACATATCCTCCTGATACATTCTCTCCATATAGATAAATCATTTTTTTCTCTTTTATTTGTTTATTTTAAGGGATTCTACAATATAATAGTACAGTTGTTTTCAGATAACATTGACATTACTCAGTTTGCTGTACAATTAGGTAATTGGTACATTTTTTTTTAAAGTGAGCCAAATTATTAAGCATAAGCAATGAATGTAAATAAAATTTAGATAAATCATTTTTAAAAATTTGTGAACACTTATTACAGAAAAGCCCATAAATTTCAGCTCAGTGAATTTTTTTAGTGTCTATAATTATAATCACTGGAAATCAAGAAATAGAAAGATATCACAAAAGCCTCCTTTATGGCTTTTTCCAATGATTGGCCCTTGATTTCTGTTTTGCCTAATCTAATCTAGTTTTGCCTGCTTGTTTTTCTTTTCCTTTTTTTTTTTTTTTTAATATAATGGGTCTTTATAAACTGTCAATCTCTTCTTGTTTTAAACTTTGTTGGTTCCCAGGATTTCAGATATTCATCCATTTCTCTTAGATTTTCAGATTTAGTGGAGTATAGGTTTTTGAAGTATTCCTGGATCTTTTCTTTGTTGTGATATTTCCCCTTTTATCAGAATACTATTGATTTGGAGTTTCTCTCTCTCTCTCTCTCTCTCTCTCTCTCTCTCTCTCTCTCTCTTTCTCAGTTAACTGGGCTAGGGGTCTGTCTATTTTGTTTATTTTTTCTTTTTTCTTTTTTTAATATACATTCATTGATGTTTTATGTATTTCATACATCATTTTCAGTTCCATTTAAACATATTACCCTTTCCTTTACCCCCACCCCAACCCAGATTATGTATTCTGCGATACAT